>CM035175.1:665180-682275 GCA_020233015.1 Callinectes sapidus | reverse complement strand
ATTAAAAAGGGACTTTTGGTGTAATATAATATTTTTTTCGTAAAAGAAATAATTTTCCTTTAAAAGTTGTAAATCTCCGAAAAACATTGAAAAAAGGGTCATTATGCAGTTTTGGAGAAAAAAAATATGTCATCATAAAACAAGGATAAAAGTATAAAAATAGATAATTTGTGCAATTTTAGAGAAAACAAATATTGTCGAGAAAAATAAAGTATTTTTTTTTTGTTTTCTTTCACCAACAAATGAAAATAAGAAAAAACATTGAAAAAGTCACTTTTTAGGCAGAATTTTCTTTTTTATTCAAATTGCATAATATTATACATACTTGTAAAAGGGGGTTTTGTTTAAAATGCCGTTAATACTCCTAAAAACGTTAAAAACACGTAATTTATGATTTATTTTCAGAAAAAAAATGTATATTGTCACAATATTCAGTGTTTTTTTTTATTTTTCGACGAAACCAATGAAATAAGCAGAAAATCATCGAAAAATTCACTTTTTCGGTGAAAAGAAAGTTTTTTTTTCGTTAAATGGCATATATTTCTTTTCTTCTGAACTAAAAAAAAAGATGGTCTTTCTTAGATAAGATGTTAATTATCCTAAAAACGCTGGAAAGAAGATTATTTATGCAAATTTGCGAAAAAAAAATGAATTGCAATAAAATGTTAATATATTTCTTGCTTTTTTCCTCCATTTTCAATCAAAAAATGGAAATGAAAAGAAAAAACACTAAAAACTCCTTTTTCCAAAAGAAATATATTTTTTTTCCTTGAAAAAAGGGATTTTCTTCAAATTGTTGTTAAAACCAATAAAAACGTTTAAATAGGGTAGTTTATGTAACTTTAAATAGAAAATCAATACGCTATAGCATATTGTTCATGTTTTTAATTAAAATATGGAAATTCATAGAAATTTAATTAAAAACTTACTTTTGGAGGTAAAAACATACTTTTTCTTATAAGGGATGATGGATTTGTCATAAAAATATTGTAAAACCATTAAAACCGTTAAGAAATGGATAATTCAAATCGCATATTTTATACTTGTAAAAGGGGTTTTTATGTAAATTGCCGTTAATACACTTAAAAACTGAAAAAAAACGTAATTTATGTAATTTCAGATAGAAAAAGTATATTGTAACATGAAAAAGTAATTGTCTACAAAATGTGTTTAAATGTCCAAAAACGTTAAAAATGGGTACTTTTTACAGTTTCAGAGAAATAAAATGTATATAGTGTTTATTTTACTTTTTTTAATCAAAATACTGAAATCAATAGAAAATTTTAAAAAAGTGACTTTTTGTGATAAATTTCTTTTTTCATAAAAGAGATGGTTTTCCTTTAAAAAATGTAAATCTCCGAAAAACATTGAAAAAAGGATCATTTATACAGTTTTGGAGAAAAAAAAATATTATCGTAAAAGAAGGATAAAAGCTTAAAAATCGATCATTTGTGCAATTTTAGAGAAAAAAAAGGTCGAGAAAATTTTTTTTTTTATTTTATTCCACTAACAAAAGAAAATAAGAAAAAAAAATAGAAAAAGTCACTTTTTATGCAGAATTTTCTTCTTTTTTCAAATTGCATATATTACACTTTCAAAAAAAAGGTTTTGTTTAAAACGTCGTTAATACTCCTTAAAAACGTTAAAAAAGAGGTCATTTATGATTTTTTTTTTTCAGAAAAAAAGTATATTGTCACAATACTCAGTGTTTTTTGTTTATATTTTGACGAAAACAATGAAATAAGGAGAAAATAATCGAAAAATTCACTTTTTTGGTGAAAAGAAGTTTTTTTTCTTCGTGAAATGGCATATACTCCTTTTTTGTGAACTAAAAAGAGATGGTCTTTCTTAGATAAGATGTTAATTCTTTTAAAAACGCTGGAAAAGGGATAATTTATGCAATTTTGAGAGAAAAAAATGAATTGCAGTTAAAAGTTAATATATTTCTTGCTTTTTCTTTCATTTTCAATCAAATCAGGGAAATGAAAAGAAAAAAAACACTAAAAAATCCTTTTTCTAAAAGAAATATATAGTTTTTATTTTGAAATGGCTTGTATTACATTTTTTGTAACATGAAAAAGAGATTTTCTTCAAATTGTTTTTAAAACCAATAAAAAAGTTTAAATAGGGAAGATTATGTAACTTTAAACAGAAAAACAATACGCTACAGCATATTTTTTCATGTTTTTAATTAAAACATAGAAAATTACGTAAAAACTCACTAATGGGGGTAAAAACATACTTTTTTATTCTAAAAGATGATGGATTTGTCATAGAAATATTGTAAAACCCTTCAAAACGTTGGAAAATGGATAATTCAAATCGCATATGTTATACTTGTTTAAGGGGATTTTATGTAAATTATCGTTAATATTCTTAAAAATGAAAAAAACGTAATTTATGAAATTTTAGATAGAAAAAGTATATTGTAACATGAAAAAGTTTTTTTCTACAAAATGTGATTAAACGTTTAAAAGGTTAAAAATGGGTACTTTGTACAGTTTCGGAGAAAGAAAATAGATATAGTGTTTATTTTCCTGTTTTAATCAAAACATTGAAATAAATAAAAAATTATTAAAAAGTGACTTTTGGTGTAATATCATATTTTTTTTCGTAAAAGAAATGTTTTTTTTTTAAAGTTGTAAATCTCTGAAAAACATTGAAAATAAGGGTCATTTATGCAGTTTTGGAGAAAAAAATATGTCATCGTAAAATAAGGATGAAAGTATAAAAATAGGTAATTTGTGCAATTTTAGAGAAAAAAAATATTGTCGAGAAAAAGAATGTATTTTTTTGGTTTTCTTCCACCAACAAATGAAAATAAGAAAAAAACATTGAAAAAATCACTTTTTAGGCAGAATTTTCTTTTTTATTCAAATTGCATATATTATACTTGTAAAAGGGGGTTTTGTTTAAAATGCCGTTAATACTCCTAAAAACGTTAAAAAACACGTAATTTATTATTTCTTTTCAGAAAAAAATGTATATTGTCATAATATTCACTGTTTTTTGTTTATTTTTCGACGAAAGTAATGAAATAAGCAGAAAATCATCGAAAAATTCACTTTTTCGGTGAAAAGAAAGTTTTTTCGTTAAATGGCATATATTTTTTTTTTTGTGAACTAAAAAAAAGATGGTCTGTCTTAGATAAGATGTTAATCATCCTAAAAACGCTGGTAAGAAGATTATTTATGCAATTTTGAGAAAAAAAAATGAATTGCAATAAAATGTTAATATATTTCTTGCTTTTTTCCTCCATTTTCAATCAAAAAATGGAAATGAAAAGAAAAAACACTAAAAACTCCTTTTTCCAAAAGAAATATATTTTTTTTCCTTGAAAAAAGGGATTTTCTTCAAATTGTTGTTAAAACCAATAAAAACGTTTAAATAGGGTAGTTTATGTAACTTTAAATAGAAAATCAATACGCTATAGCATATTGTTCATGTTTTTAATTAAAATATGGAAATTCATAGAAATTTAATTAAAAACTTACTTTTGGAGGTAAAAACATAATTTTTCTTATAAGGGATGATGGATTTGTCATAAAAATATTGTAAAACCCTTAAAACCGTTAAAAAATGGATAATTCAAATCGCATATATTATATTTGTAAAAGGCGTTTTTATGTAAATTGCCGTTAATACACTTAAAAACTGAAAAAAAAAACGTAATTTATGTAATTTTAGATAGAAAAAGTATATTGTAACATGAAAAAGTTATTGTCTACAAAATGTGTTTAAACGTCCAAAAACGTTAAAAATGGGTACTTTGTACAGTTTCAGAGAAATAAAATGTATATAGTGGGTATTTTCCTTTTTTAAATCAAAACATTGAAATCAATAGAAAATTTTAAAAGAAAGTGACTTTTTGTGATAATTTTTTTTTTTTTCGTAAAAGAGATGGTTTTCCTTAAAAAAATGTAAATCTCCGAAAAACATTGAAAAAAGGGTCATTTATACTGTTTTGGAGAAAAAAAAATATTATCGTAAAAGAAGGATAAAAGCTTAAAAATCGATAATTTGTGGAATTTTAGAGAAAAAAAAAAATGTCGAGAAAAAGAATGTATTTTTTTTATTTTCTTCCACCAACAAATGAAAATAAGAAAAAAAACATAGAAAAAGTCACTTTTTATGCAGAATTTTCTTCTTTTTTCAAATTGTATATATTACACTTTCAAAAAAAAGGTTTTGTTTAAAATGCCGTTAATACTCCTTAAAAACGTTAAAAAACAGGTCATTTATGATTTTTTTTTTCAGAAAAAAAGTATATTGTCACAATACTCAGTGTTTTTTGTTTATATTTTGACGAAAACAATGAAATAAGGAGAAAATCATCGAAAAATTCACTTTTTGGTGAAAAGATTGTTTTCATTGTTTTTTGTTCATTTTCTTATGAAAGCAATGAAATAAGCAGAAAATATGGAAAAATCTTCTTTTTTGGTGAAAAGGAACTTTTTTCGTGAAATGGTATATATTCCTTTCTTTTTAACTAAAAAAAGATGGTCTTTCTTAGACGAGATGTTAATTCTCCTTAAATAGCTAAAAAGGGGATAATTTATGCAATTTTGAGAGGAAAAAATTAATTGCAATAAAAAGTTAATATATTTCTTGCTTTTTCCTTCATTTTCAATCTAAACATGGAAATATAAAGAGGAAACACTGAAAAATCCTTTTTCTAAAAGAAGTATATATTTTTTCATTGAAATGGCTTGTATTACATTGCATGAATCATGAAAAGGGACTTTCTTCAAAATGTTGTTAAAACCAATAAAAAGGTTTAAATAGGGTAGTTTATGTAGCTTTAAAGAGAAAAAAATATACAGTGTTTATATCAAGTGGGTCTTGTTTTTAATTAAAACATGGAAATTAAAAGAAAATTACTGAAAAACTCACTTTTCGATGTAAAACTATACTTTTTTCTAAATTTCTGAAAAACATTGAAAAAAGGGTCTTTTATGCAATTTTTGAGAAAAAAATATATTATCGTAAAATAGGGGTAAAAACATAAAAATGGGTAGTATGTGCAATTTTAGAAAGAAGAAATATTGTCGCAAAAAAATGTATATTTTGTTTTTTTACACCAACAAATGAAAATAATATAAAAACATTGAAAAAGTCACTTTTTAGGCAGAAATTTTGTCTTTGTTCAAATTGCATATATTATACATGAAAACGGGGGTTTTGTGTAAAATGCCGTTAATACTCCTAAAAACGTTGAAAAACACGTCATTTATGAATTTTTTGAGAAAAAAGTATATTGTAGCAATATTCATTGTTTTTTGTTTATTTATATGAAAACAATGAAATAAGCAGAACATCATCGAAAAATATACCTTTTCGGTGAAAAGGAACTTTCTTCGTGAAATGACATATATTCCTTTCTTCTTAACTAAAAAAAGATGGTCTCTATTAAATAAGATGTTAGTTCTCGTAAAAACGCTGAAAACGGGAAAATATATGCAATTTTGAGAGAAAAAGAAGGAATTGCAATAAAAGTTAATAGATTTCTTGCTTTTTACTTCATTTTCAATGAAAACATGGAAATATAAAGAAAAAAACACAGAAAAGTCCTTTTTCTAAAAGAAATATATATTTTTTTCATTGAAATGTATGTAACATGAAAAATGGGTTTTCTTCAGAATGTTGTTAAAACCAATCAAAAGGTTTAAATAGGGTATTTTATGTAACTTTAAAGAGAAAAAAAATATATAGTGTATTGGTCTCGTTTTTAATTAAAACATGAAAATTTAAAGAAAATTACTGAAAAATTTACTTTTGGATGTAAAAACATAGTTTTTTCTGTAAAATATGATAAATATGCTTCTTTCATTGCTTTTAGGAGTATTAGCAGCATTTTAGGCAAAACCCCCTTGCAATGAATAATATATGCAAACTCAAAAACGATAGAAATTCAGCCTAAAAAGTGACTTTTCAATGTTTTTTCAGAGTATTTTCATTATTGATGGAAAAAAATAAAAAAAAAAATTATTGCTTACGACAACATATATTTTTTTCTGTAAAATTCCATCAAATTACCCTTTTTACATTTTTTAAATCCTTCCTTAACAACAATATTTATTCCAAGAATGCATAAATCATCCTTTTTCAACGTTTTTAGGGGTTTTACAATATTTTAATGACAAAACCCTCTTCTTTTAGAGAAAAAAAGGATTTTTTACCTTTATAAGTGAGTTTTCATTATTTTTTTTTATTTCCAGGTTTTAATTAAAAACAGATACAAAACACTGTAATTTTTTTCTTTAAAGTTATATAAAGTACCGAATTTTAATCTTTTTATTAGTTTTAACAAAATTTTGAAGAAAATTCCTTTTTTATGTTACATAAAATGTGGAAAAAATATTTCTTTTAGAAAAAGGATTTTTCAGTGTTTTCTTTCCATTTCCATGTTTTGATTGAAAATAAAAGAAAAAGCAAGAAATATATTGACTTTTTATTGAAACTCATTTTTTTCTCTCAAAATTGCATAAATTATCCCCCTTACAGCGTTTTTAAGAGTATTAACATCTAACCTACGAAACGCCATCTTTTTTAGGTAAAAAATAGGAATATATGAAATTTCACGAAAAAAGTTCCGTTTCACCGAAATTATTTTTTTCAATGATTCTCTTCTTATTTCATTGTTTTATGGTAAATAAACAAAAAACAATGAATATGGCGACAATATACTTTTTTCTTTAAAATATCATAAAATACGTTTTTTTTTCAATGTTTTTATTAGTATTAACGGCATTTGACACAAAACCCCCTTTTACAAGTATAATATGTGCAATTTAAATAAAGAACAAAATTCTGCCTAAAAAGTGACTTTTTCAATTTTATCTTATTTTCATTTGTTGATGGAACAACAGCAAAAAACAAATTATTTTTTATGACTACATTTTTTTTCCCTAAAATTGAACAAATTACCCATTTTTACGTTTTCATCCTTGTTTTTCGACAATATATTTTTTCTGCATTAATGACTCTTTTATCAATGTATTTTGGAGATTTACAACTTTTCAAGGAAAACCCTCTCTTTTACAAAAAAAAAATATGATTTTACTCGAAAAGTGATTTTTTAATAGTTTTCAATTGATTTCAATTATTTGATTAAAACAAGAAAATGATCACTATATACATTCTTATTTTTTTAAACTATATAAACTGCCCAATTTTAACAATTTTTGGACATTTAAAAACATTTTTTAGAAAAAAAAAACCTTTTTCTAGTTACAATATAAATATTTTTATAAAATGTCAAAAATTACGTTTTTTTCAACGTTTTTAAGAGTATTAACGGCATTTTACACAAAACCACCTTTTACATATGCAATTTGAATAAAGAAAAAAATTCTGCCTAAAAAGTGACTTTTTCAATGTTTTTCATGTTATTTTCATTGGTTGATGGAAAATTAGTAAAAAATTAAGTGTTTTTTTACCGCAATATATTTCTCTCTCCAAAATTGCACAAATTACCCATTTTTATGTTTTAATCCTTGTATTACGACAATATGTTTCTTTTCTCTAAAACTGCATAAATCACTCTTTTTTCAACATTTTTTGGAGATTAACAAATTTTCATGGAAAACGCTCTCTTTTAAAAAAATGTATGATTTGACTCCAAAAGTGATTTATCAATGATTTTCTATTGATTTCAAGTTTTGATT
Organism: Callinectes sapidus; assembly: GCA_020233015.1. Taxonomy (NCBI): domain Eukaryota; kingdom Metazoa; phylum Arthropoda; class Malacostraca; order Decapoda; family Portunidae; genus Callinectes; species Callinectes sapidus. Next base: position 674,608 of record CM035175.1, on the reverse strand, counting down.
AACAACAAGAAAAAAAAACACTTTATACATTTTCTTTCTCTGAAAGTATATAAACTATCCTATTTTAATCTTTTTGGACTTTTTAACAACTTTTTGGAGAAAAAACCTTTTCCATTTTACAAAAAAAATGTAATATATGCCGTTACAAGGAAAGAAAATATTTCTGTCAAAAAAGGTATTATTTAAAGGTTTGTATTTTTATTTTCATGTTTTGATATAAAAGGAAGAAAAAATCAATAAATCCGTTAAATTTTTATGACAGTACATTTTCTTTCCTTAAAATTCCATAAATTAATCCTTTTTCAAGGTTTTTAAGAGTATTAAAAACACTTTAACGAAAAACCTCTTTTTCACGTAAAAAAAATTGTAATAAATGCAATTTCACAAAAAATGTTTATTTTCTACCCTATTTTAACCTATTTAGGAGTTTTAACAATATTTTGTGAAAAAATCCTTTTCATATAGAAAATAGTATGCAATTTTAAAGAAAAACAAAAATAAAAAAAAGGAATTATTTGTTTGTATCTCTTTTTATATCTGTTTTCATTAGAAATGAAGGAAAAAACTTTTATTTTTATAGCACTACATTTGGTTCTCAAAATTGCAATAATTACCTCTATTTTCATAATTTTTAAGAGTATTACCTCTGTTTTCATCGTTTTTAAGAGTATTAATAACATTTTAAAGAAAAACGTTCTTTTTTAATTAAAAAAATGTAATATATACCATTTTATTTTTATTTTCACTCTCCTCCTAAAGTGAATTGTTCAATAATTCTTTACTTATTTGCATGTTTTATTGGAAAACAAGTAAAAAAAGGAAAAAACAATGAATGTTACGATAATATAGTTTTTTTTCTGTAAAATATGATAAATACGCTTCTTTCATTGATTTTAGGAGTATTAGCAGCATTTTAGACAAATAATATATGCAAACTCAAAAGCGATAGAAATTCAGCCTAAAAAGTGACTTTTCAATGTTTTTCAGAGTATTTTCATTATTGATGGAAAAAAAAGAAAAAAATAATTGCTTACGACAACATATATTTTTTTCTGTAAAATTGCATAAAATTACTCTTTTTAGATTTTTTAAATCCTTCCTTAACGACAATATATATTTATTCTAGGAATGCATAAATCATCCTTTTTCAACGTTTTTAGGGGTTTTACAATATTTTAATGACAAAACCTTCTTCTTTTAGAGAAAAAAAGGATTTTTTACCTCCATAAGTGAGTTTTTCATTAATTTTCTTTTGATTTCCAGGTTTTAATTAAAAACAGGAACAAAACACTTTATCATTTTCTCTCTAAATTTATATAAAGTACCCAATTTTAACCTTTTTATTAGTTTTAACAACATTTTGTAGAAAATCCCTTTTATATTATGTTACATAAAGTGTAATACAAGCCATTTTAAGGAAAAAATATTTCTTTTAGAAAAAGGATTTTTCAGTGTTTTCTTTTAATTTCCATGTTTTTATTGAAAATAAAAGAAAAAGCAAGAAGTATATTGACTTTTTATTGCAATTCATTTTTTTCTCTCAAAATTGCATAAATTATCCCCCTTACAGCGTTTTTAGGAGTATTAACATCTAACCTACGAAAGGCCATCTTTTTTAGGTAAAAAATAGGAATATATGACATTTCACGAAAAAAGTGCCTTTTCACCGAAAAATTTTTTTTTCAATGATTCTCTTCTTATTTCATTGTTTTATGGTAAATATACAAAAAAACAATGAATATGGCGACAATATACTTTTTTCTTTAAAATATCATAAAATATGTTTTTTTCAATGTTTTTATTAGTATTAACGGCATTTTACACAAAACCCCCTTTTACAAGTAAAATATGTGCAATTTAAATAAAGAACAAAATTCTGTCTAAAAAGTGACTTTTTCAATTTTATCTTATTTTCATTTGTTGATGGAACAACAGCAAAAAACAAATTCTTTTTTATGACTACATTTTTTTCCCCTAAAATTAAACAAATTACCCATTTTTATGTTTTCATCCTTGTTTTTCGACAATATATTTTTTTTCTGCATTAATGACTCTTTTATCAATGTATCTTGGAGATTTACAACTTTTCAAGGAAAACCCTCTCTTTTACAAAAAATATATGATTTTACTCGAAAAGTGATTTTTTAATAGTTTTCAATTGATTTCAATAATTTGATTAAAACAAGAAAATGATCACTATATACATTCTTATTTTTTTAAACTATATAAACTGCCCAATTTTAACAATTTTTGGACATTTAAAAACATTTTTTAGAAAAAAACAACTTGTTCTAGTTACAATATAAATATTTTTATGAAATGTCAAAAATTACGTTTTTTTCAACGTTTTTAGGAGTATTAACGGCATTTTACACAAAACCACCTTTTACATATGCAATTTGAATAAAGAAAAAAATTCTGCCTAAAAAGTGACTTTTTCAATGTTTTTCATGTTATTTTCATTGGTTGATGGAAAATAAGTAAAAAATTAAGTGTTTTTTACCACAATATATTTCTTTCTCCAAAATTGCACAAATTACCCATTTTTATGTTTTAATCCTTGTATTACGACAATATGTTTCTTTTCTCTAAAACTGCATAAATCACTCTTTTTTCAACATTTTTTGGAGATTAACAAATTTTCATGGAAAACGCTCTCTTTTAAAAAAATGTATGATTTGACTCCAAAAGTGATTTATCAATGATTTTCTATTGATTTCAAGTTTTGATTAACAACAAGAAAAAAACACTTTATACATTTTCTTTCTCTGAAAGTATATAAACTATCCTATTTTAATCTTTTTGGACGTTTTAACAATTTTTTGGAGAAAAAACCTTTTCCATTTTACAAAAAAAATGTAATATATGCCGTTACAAGGAAAGAAAATATTTCTGTCTAAAAAGGTATTATTTAAATGTTTGTATTTTTATTTTCATGTTTTGATATAAAAGGAAGAAAAAATCAATAAATCCGTTAAATTTTTATGACAGTACATTTTCTTTCCTTAAAATTCAATAAATTAATCCTTTTTCAAGGTTTTTAAGAGTATTAACAACACTTTAACGAAAAACCTCTTTTTCACGTTAAAAAAAATTGTAATAAATGGAATTTCACCAAAAAAATTTATTTTCTACTCTATTTTAACCTATTTAAGAGTTTTACCAATATTTTGTGAAAAAATCCTTTTCTTATAGAAACTAGTATGCAATTTCAAAGAAAAAAGAAATATGTAAAAAAATAGAATTATTTCTTTGTTTCTCTTTTTATATCTGTTTTCGTTAGAAATGAAGGAAAAAGCATTTTATTTTTATAGCACTCCATTTTGTTTCTCAAAATTGCAATAATTATCTCTATTTTCATAATTTTTAAGAGTATTACCTCTGTTTTCATCGTTTTTAACAATGTTAACAACATTTCAAAGAAAAACGCCCGTTTTTAGTTAATAAAAATGTAATATATACCATTTTATGATAATTTTCACTCGCCTCCTAAAGTGAATTGTTCAATAATTTTTTATTTATTTTCATGTTTTATTGAAAAACAAGTAAGAAAAAGAAAAAAAATTAATGTTACGATAATATAGTTTTTTTTTCTGTAAAATATGAAAAATACGCTTCTTTCATTGCTTTTAGGAGTATTAGCAGCATTTTAGACAAAACCCCCTTTTCCAAAATAATATATGCAAACTCAAAAGCGATAGAAATTCAGCCTAAAAAGTGACTTTTCAATGTTTTTCAGAGCATTTTCATTATTGATTGAGAAAAAAAAAATATTAATTACGACAACATATATATTTTTCTCTAAAATTGCATAAAATTACTCTTTCTAGATTTTTAAAATCATTCCTTAACGACAATATATATTCATTCTAAGAATGCATTAATCATCCTTTTTCAACGTTTTTAGGGGTTTTACAATATTTTAATGACAAAACCCTCTTCTTTTAGAGAAAAAAAAAAGGATTATTTACCTCCATAAGTGAGTTTTTCATTAATTTTCTTTTGATTTCCAGGTTTTAATTAAAAACAGATACAAAACACTATATCATTTTCTATTTAAAGTTATATAAAGTACCCAATTTTAACCTTTTTTATTAGTTTTAACAACATTTTGTAGAAAATCCCTTTTTTTATGTAACATAAAATGTAATACAAGCCATTTTAAGGAAAAAATATTTCTTTTAGAAAAAGGATTTTTCAGTGTTTTCTTTTCATTTCCATGTTTTGATTGAAAATAAAAGAAAAAGCAAGAAATATATTGACTTTTTATTGCAATTCATTTTTTCTCTCAAAATTGCATAAATTATCCCCCGTACAGCGTTTTTAGGAGTATTAACATCTAATCTATGAAAGGCCATCTTTTTTAGGTAAAAAATCGGAATATATGACATTTCACGAAAAAAGTTCCTTTTCACCGAAATTTTTTTTTCAATGATTCTCTTCTTATTTCATTGTTTTATGGTAAATAAACAAAAAACAATGAATACGGCGACAATATATTTTTTTCTTTAAAATATCATAAAAAACGTTTTTTTCAATGTTTTTTTTAGTATTAACGGCATTTTACAGAAAACCCCCTTTTACAAGTATAATATGTGCAATTTAAATAAAGAACAAAATTCTGCCTAAAAAGTGTCTTTTTCAATGTTTTTATCTTATTTTCATTTGTTGATGGAACAACAGCAACAAATACATTGTTGTTTATGAGAACATTTTTTGTCCCTAAAATTGATTAAATTACCCATTTTTATGTTTTCATCTTTATTTTAGGAAAAAATATATGTTTTTCTCTAAAATTGCATTAATGACTCTTTTTTCAATGTTTTTCGTAGATTTACAACTTTCCAAGGAAAACCCTCTCTCTTAAAAAAAAAAATATATGATTTTATTAAAAAAGATATTTTTTAACAGTTTTCTATTGATTTCAATGTTTTGATTAAAACAAGAAATTAATACTATACACATTTTCATTCTCTGAGATTATATAAACTACCCAATTTTAACCTTTTTTTGAATTCTAAAAAAAAAAATTTTAGAAAAAAACTTTTTCATGTTACAATATATTTATTTCTGTAAATTTTAAAAACTACGTTTTTTCCAACGTTTTCAAGAGTATTAACGGCATTTTACACAAAACCACCTTTTATTTCAGCAATTTGAATAAAAAATAAATTCTGCCTAAAAATGGACTCTTTCAATGTTTTTCATGTTATTTTTATTGGTTGATGGAAGATAACTAAAAAAATAAGTTTTTTTACGACAATATATATTTTTTCTCTAAAATTGCACAAATGACCAAATTTTATGTTTTAATCCTTATATTTCGACAATATGTATCTTTTCTCTAAAACTGCATCAATTACTCTTTCTTCAACGTATTTTGGAGATTTACAACTTTTCAAGGAAAACGTTTTCTTTAAAAAAAAAAGTATGATTTTACTCCCAAAGTGATTTATCATTATTTTCTATTAATTTCAATGTTTTGATAAAAAACAAGAAAAAAAAACTTTATACTTTTTCTTTCTCTAAAAGTATATAAACTACCCAATTTTAACCTTTTTGGACGTTTTAACAACATTTTGTAGAAAAGACCTTTTCCATTTTCCAAAAAATGTAATATATGCAGTTTCAAGGAAAGAAAATATTTTTGTCAAAAAAGACATTATTTAAAGTTTTTTTTTCCATGTTTTGATTGAAAATGAAGGGAAAATCAATAAATCTATTTATTTTTTTATGGCAGTACATTTTCTTTCCTTAAAATTCTATAATTTAACCCTATTTCAACGTTTTTAAGAGTATTAACAACATTTTAACGAAAAACCTCTTTTTCACGTAAAAAAATTGTAATACCTGCAATTTGAACAAAAAAGTTTGTTATACTCTATTTTAACCTATTTAGGAGATTTAACTATATTTTGAGGAAAAATTCTTTTCATATAGAAAATAGTATGCCTTTCAAAGAAAAAAACAAATTTATGTCAAAAATGGAATTATTTTTTGTTTCTCTTTTTATATCTATGCTTTGATTGGAAATAAAGAAAAAAATAATATTTTTATGGCAGTACATTTTGTTTCTCATAATTGCAGTAATTACCTCTTTTTTATCGTTTTTAAGAGTATTAACAACATTTCAAAGAAAAACGCTCTTGTTAAAATCTAAAAAAATGTAATATGTACCATTTTATGAAAAAAACTTCACTCCCCTCCAAAAGTGAATTGTTCAATAATTCTTTACTTATTTCCATGTTCTTTTTTTGGAAAACAAGTTAAAAAAAAGGGAAAAGCAATGAATGTTACGATAACATAGTTTTTTTTTCTGTAAAATATGATAAATACGGTTTTTTCAATGCTTTTAGGAGTGTTAGCAGCATTTTAGACAAAACCCCTTTTTCAAGAATAATTTATGCAAACTCAAAAAAGAGAGAAATTCAGCCTAAAAAGTGACTTTTTCAATGTTTTCAGAGTATTTTCATTATTGATGGAAAAAAAGCAAAAAATTATAGCTTACGACAATAGATATATTTTTCTCTAACATTGTATAAAATTGTACTTATTTGATTTTTTAAATCCTTCTTTTACGACGATATATATTTATTCTAAGAGTGCATAAATCATCCATTTTCAATGTTTATAGAGGTTTTACAATATTTTAATGACAAAACTCTCTTCTTTAAGAAAAAACAGATGTTTTTACCTCCATAACTGAGTTTTTCAGTAATTTTCTTTTGATTTTCAAGTTTTAATTAAAAACAGGAACAAAAAACTATATATTTTTTTTCTTTAAAGTTACTTTAACTACCCAATTTTAACCTTTTTATTACTTTTAACAGCATTATGAAGAAAATCCTTTTTTTATGTTACATAAAATGTAATACAAGCCATTTCAAGGAAAAAAAATAATTTCTTTTAGAAAAAGGATTTTTCAGTGTTTTCTTTTCATTTCCATGTTTTGATTGAAAATAAAAAAAAAGCAAGAAATATATTGACTTTTGGTTGCAATTCATTTTTTTCTTTCAAAATATCATAAACTATCCAGTTTTCATCTTTTTTTTGGAGTATTAACATCTAACCTTTGAAAGGCCATCTTTTTAGATGAAAAAAGGAATATATGACATTTCACGAAAAAAGTTCCTTTTCACCGGAATTTTTTTTTTTTTTTCAATGATTCTCTTCTTATTTCATTGTTTTATGGTAAATAAAAAAATGAATAGAGCGACAATATCCTTTTTGCATTAAAATTTCATAAAATACGTTTTTTTCAACGTTTGACTTTTGGTTGCAATTCATTTTTTTCTTTCAAAATTGCATAAATTATCCAGTTTTCAGCGTTTTTTGGATTATTAACATCTAATCTTTGAAAGGCCATCTTTTTTTGGTGAAAAAAGGAATATATGACATTTCACGAAAAAAGTTCCTTTTCACTGGAAAATTTTTTTTTCAATGATTCTCTTCTTATTTCATTGTTTTATGGTAAATAAAAAAAATGAATATAGAGACAATATACTTTTTTCATTAAAATTTCATAAAATACGTTTTTTTCAACGTTTTTAGGAGTATTTACTGCATTTTACACAAAACCCCGTTTTACAAGTATAATATGGGCAATTTAAATAAAGAACAAAATTCTGCCTAGAAATTGACTTTTTCACTGTTTTTATCTGATTTTCATTTGTTGATGAAACAACAGCAAAAAATATATATTTTTTATGACAACATTTTTTTCCCTAAAATTGAACAATTTTCCCATTTTTATGTTTTCATCCTTATTTTACGACAATATATTTTTTTTCTCTAAAACTGCATTAATGACTCTTTTTCAATGTTTTTCGGAGATTTACAACTTTTCAAGGAAAACCCTCTCTTGTACAAAAAATATATGATTTACTCCAAAAGTTATTTTTTAATAGTTTTCTATTAATTTCAATGTTTTGATTAAAACAAGAAAATAAACACTGTATACATCTTCAGTCTCTGAAACTATATAAACTACCCAATTTTAACCTTTTTTTGGACGTGTAAAAACATTTTTTTTAGAAAAAAAAAAACTTTTTCATGTTACAATATACTTATTTCTGTAAAATTTCAAAAATTGCTACGTTTTTTTCAACGTTTTTAAGAGTATTAACGGCATTTTATACAAAACCATCTTTTACATATGTAATTTGAATAATGAAAAAAATTCTGCCTAAAAAGTGACTTTTTCAATGTTTTTCATGTTATTTTCATTGGTTGATGGAAGAAAAGCAAACAATTAAGTTTTTTTTACGACAACATATTTTTTTCTTTAAAATTGCACAAATTACCACTTTTATGTTTTAATCCTTATATTACGATATTATGTTTCTTTTCTCTAAAACTGCATAAATCACTCTTTTTTAACGTATTTTTGGTGAGTGTAGTCTTGGTAGTATATGGCTAGTGAGTATATGATCGACCTCTACCTACATAGATCGAAGCCTTCGGAGGCAGGGATGTGAATGCACTTTTCGGGCAGATGAATTCTTTAAGAGTGAAATGGTCGAGAAGTGTACCCGACTCGCGCTTGACTTTAGCTTAGCTGAGTTCTGTGGGTGTGGGCATATGGGCAAGTTAGCTGCCTACTGCCAACTGTAACGCAGTTCTTTAATTTCAGCCAAAGAAACCAAAATGGATTCACGCAATATCATGGTCTCTAGTCCCGGGCAGCCTAATAATCACCTGGTCGCCGAATTCTTTTATTTGTGTAAAAAGAGGTATCAAAATTGGGAACTGGAATGTAAGGACATTAAATCAGGTCTGTAAAATCGAAGAACTTGTTGCTGAATTTGAAAAGTATAAGCTGGATATGTGTGCGTTGACGGAGACAAGGTTAACTGGAATAGATAAAATGAAGTTGGATAGTGGGTTGAGCTTGTTGGTTTCTGGTAGGGAAGATGGGATGCATTAACAGGGAGTTGGATTGTTACTGGGACGAAGTGCTGGTAATGCATTGACAGAATGGGAACCTATACACGAGCGGTTACTTTATGCAAGATTTAAGTCTAATCACGGTAGCATCAGTATGTTTGTTTGCTATGCACCTACAAATGGTGCGCCCGATGATAAAAAAAAAAAAAAAAAAGTTTTATGGTAAACTGCAAGATGTAATAAGCAGAGTCACTAGGCATGACATTTTGTGTCGGTGATTTCAATGCGGTACTGGGAAGTTCTAATGAAGGGTTTGAGGCGTGTATGGGGAAAATGGGTGCTGGAAAAGAATGAGTGATAATGGAGTGAGATGTGGAAGTTTTTGTCTGGCAAACGATTTGATCATTGGGGGTACACTATATCAGCATCGTAGCATACATAAAACAACATGGGTGTCGCCGTGTGGGAAATACAAAAATCAAATTGATCATGTCGCTGTCAGTAGGAGACATCGAAGTTATTTGCTAGATGTTTGTGTGAGA
>CM035175.1:642061-664251 GCA_020233015.1 Callinectes sapidus | reverse complement strand
AGATGAGATGCAAAGGGTCTTTCTTAGATTGTATATTGAGAGAGGGGGGAAAGTTGGCTTGATTATTAAATGTGCAAAAACGGAAATGATTAATATGAATATTGCTAACCCAAGAGCTTGCATGATTGGGGGAAGAGTTGTGAAACAAGTAGAAAAGTTTAAATATCTTGGTACGCTTTTGTCTATGGATGGATGGTTAAAAGTGGAGTTTGAGGAAAGGTTAAGGAAGGCGAATCAAGCGATGGGCATGTTAAAAACCATGTGGAATAATAATAACTTTTCAGTACACACTAAAATAAGAATTTATAAAACTATGGTTAGAACTTTTTTTATTTATGGGCATGAATCGTGGTATAGTACAGTAACATCGGAAAAGAAATTCCTGGTTTTCGAAAATAAGGCTTTGCGAAGGATTTTATGAGTTAAGTGGTGGCACAGGGTTTCAAATGATAGAGTGAGAGAAATTACGGGTGTGCAACCGGTAGATGAATATGTTAGATTCTCTAGATGGAAATGGCTAGGACACGTCTTCAGAAGGGAGGGAGTGATTGAACGGGGAACACCCGGTTGGCAAGTGCAGGGTAGAAGAGGGAGAGGAAGGCCGAAGGAGACGTGGATGCGCACAATGAGGCGAGAAGCTGGTCAAGAGTACTGGAAGGATTTGGAGGAATTGGCACAGGATAGATGGTAACGCGTGAATTCATTGAGGCCCTATGCATCCCTCAGGGTGCCACTGGAGTTGATTGATTGATTCAACGTATTTTGGAGATTTACAACTTTTCAAGGAAAACTCTCTCTTTTAGAAAAAAAAGTATGATTTTACTCCAAAAGTTATTTTTCAAGGATTTTCTATTGATTTCAATGTTTTGATTAAAAACAAGAAAAAATACTTTATATTTTTTTCTCTGGAAGTATATAAACAACCCAATTTTAACCTTTTTGGACGTTTTAACAACATTTTGTAGAAAAAGCCTTTTCCATTTTACAAAAAAATGTAATATATGCCGTTTCAAGGAAAGAAAATATTTTTGTCATAAAAGGGATTATTTAAAGGTTTTTATTTCTATTTCTATGTTTTGATTGGAAAGGAAGGAAAAATCAATAAATCCATTTGATTTTTATGGCAGTACATTTTCTTTCCTTAAAATTCCATATATTACCCGTTTACCAACGTTTTTATAAGTATTAGCAACATTTTAACGAAAAACCTCTTTTTCACTTTAAAAAAAAAAATTGTAATACATGCAATTTCGCCCAAAAAAGTTTTATTTCTACTCTATTATAACCTATATAGGAGTTTATACAATATTTTGAGGAAAAATCCTTTTTCATATAGAAAATAGTATGCCATTTCAAAGAAAAAACAAATTTATGTCAAAAATGGAATTATTTCTTTGTTTCTCTTTTTATATTTATGTTTTGATTGGAAATGAAGGAAAAAAACCATCATATTTTTATGGCAGTACATTTTGTTTCTCAAAATTGCAATAATTACGTCCTTTTTCATCGTTTTTTAAGAGTATTAACAACATTTCAAAGAAAAGCGCTCTTTTTTAGTTGAAAAAGAATGTAATATATACCATTTTATGAAAAACTTTACTCCCCTTCAAAAGTGAATTGTTCAATAATCCTTTATTTATTTCCATGTTTTATTGGAAAACAAGTAAAAAAAGGGAAAAGCAGTGAATGTTACGATAATATAGTTTTTTTTTCTATAAAATATGATAAATAGGCTTGTTTCATTGCTTTTAGGAGTATTAGCAGCATTTTAGACAAAACCCCGTTTTCAAGAATAATATATGCAAACTCAATAAAGAAAGAAATTCAGCTTAAAAAGTGATTTTTTCAATGTTTTTCAGAGTATTTTGATTATTGATGGAAAAAAAATTATTGCTTACGAAAATATACATTTTTTTCTCTAAAATTGCATAAAATTACCCTTTTCACATTTTTTAAATCCTTCTTTTACGACGATATATATTTATTCTAAGAATGCATAAATCAACCATTTTCAACGTTTGTAGGGGTTTTACAATATTTTAATGACAAAACCCTCTGCTTTTAGAAAAAAAAAAAGATGCTTTTACATCCAAAAGTGAATTTTTCAGTAATTTTCTTTAGATTTCCAAGTTTTAATTAAAAACAGGAACAAAACACTATTATTTTTCTCTTTAAAGTTACATAAACTACCCAATTTTAACCTTTTTATTAGTTTTAACAACATTTTGAAGAAAATCCCTTTTTTATGTTACATAAAATGTAATACAAACCATTTTAAGGAAAAAATATTTATTTTAGAAAAAGGATTTTTCAGTGTTTTCTTTTCATTTCCATGTTTTAATTGAAAATATAAGAAAAGGCAAGAAATATATTACCTTTTTGTTGCAATTCATTTTTTTTTCTCTCAAAATTGCATAAATTATCCCCCTTACAGCGTTTTTAGGAGTATTAACATCTAACCTACGAAAGGCCATCTTTTTTAGGTAAAAAAAAAAAGAATATATGACATTTCACGAAAAAAGTTCCTTTTCACCTAAAAAAATGATTTTTTCAATGATTCTTTTCTTATTTTATTTTCTTATGGTAAATTAACAAAAAAACATCGAATATTGCGACAATATACTTTTTTTCTTTAAAGTTTCATAAATTTTTTTTTTCAACGTTTTTAGGAGTATTAACGGCATTTTACACAAAACCCCCTTTTACAAGTATAATACATATGCACAATTTAAATAAAGAACAAAATTCCGACTAAAAAGTGACTTTTTCAATGTTTTTATCTTATTTTCATTTGTTGATGGAACAACAGCAAAAAAAACATTCTTTTTTATGACAACATTTTCTTTCCTGAAATTTAACAAATTACCCATTTTTATGTTTGCATCCTTATATATATTATATTATATATATTTGTTTTCTTTAAGACTGCATTAATGACTCTTTTTTCAATGTTTTTCAGAGATTTACAGCTTTTCAAGGAAAACCCTCTCTTTCACAAAAAAAAAAAAAAAAAAAATATATGATTTTACAACAAAAGTAATTTTTTTAAAGTCTTCTATTGATTTCAATGTTTTGATTAAAACAAGAAAATAAACACTATATACATTTTCATTCTCTGAAACTACATAAACTACCCAATTTTAACCTTTTTTGGACGTTTAAAAACATTTCTTTAGAAAAAAAACTTTGTTCATGTTACAATATACTTATTTCTGTAAAATTTCAAAATTACTACGTTTTTTTCGACGTTTTTAAAAGTATCAACACAAATCCATTTTTTTTTTACACAAATCTACCTTTTACATATGGGATTTGAATAAAGAAAAAAATTCTGCCTAAAAAGTGACTTTTTCAATGTTTTTCATATTATTTCTATTGGTTGATGGAAGAAGGGCAAAAAATTAAGTGTTTTTACGACAACAATTTTTTTTTGCTTTAAAATTAAAGAAATTACCCATTTTTATGTTTTAATCTTAATATTACGAGAATATGTTTCTTTTCTGTAACTGCATCAATCACTCTTTTTTTTAACGTATTTTGGAGATTTGCAACTTTTCAAGAAAAACGCTCTCTTGTAGGGAAAAAAAAAAAGATGATTTTACTCCAAAATTGATTTATCAGTGATTTTCTATTGATTTCAATTTTTTGATTAAAAACAAGAAAAAAAACACTTTATACATTTTCTTTCTCTGAAAGTATATAAATTACCCAATTTCAACCTTTTTGGACTTTTTAACAACATTTTGTAGAAAAAAACTTTTCCATTTTACAAAAAAATGTACTATATGCCGTTTCAAGGAAAGAAAATATTTCTGTCAAAAAAGGGATTATTTAATTGTTTTTAATTTTAATTCCATGTTTTGATTTAAAAGGAAGGAAAAATCAATAAATCCATATATTTTTTATGGCAAAATATTTTCTTTCCTTAAAATTCCATAAATTACCCGTTTTTCAACGTTTTTAAGAGTCTTAACAACATTTTAACGAAAAACCTCTTTTTCAGGTAAGAAAAATTGTAATACATGCAATTTCACCAAAAAAAAATTATTTTCTACTCTATTTTAACCTATTAAGGAGTTTTTACAATATTTTGAGGAAAAATCCTTTTCATATAGAAAATATTATGCCATTTCAAAGAAAAAAACAAATTTATATCAAAATAGGAATTATTTCTTTGTTTCTTTTTTTAAATCTATGTTTTGATTGGAAATAAAGGAAAAAAACATTATATTTTTATGGCAGTACATTTTGTTTTTCAAAATTGCAATTATTACCTCTTTTTTTATCGTTATTAAGGGTATTAACAACATGTCAAAGAAAAACGCTCGTTTTTTAGTTAAAAAAATGAAATAAATACCATTTTATGGAAAACTTCACTCTCCTCCAAAAATGAATTGTCCAATAATTCTTTACTTATTTCCATGTTTTATTGGAAAACAGGTAAAAAAAAGAGGAAAGCAATGAATGTTACGATAATATAGTTTTTTTCTGTAAATATGATAAATACGCTTTTTTCAATGCTTTTAGGAGTATTAGCAACATTTTAAACAAAACCTGCTTTTCAAGAATAATATATGCAAACTCAAAAAGAAAGAAATTCAGCCTAAAAAGTGACCTTTTCAATGTTTTTCAGAGTATTTTCATACTTGATGAGAAAAAAAGAAAAAAATTACTGTTTACAACAATATATATTTTTTTCTTTAAAATTGCATAAAATTACCCTTTTTAGATATCTTAAATCCTTCTTTTACGATGATATATATTTATTCTAAGAGTGCATAAATCATCCATTTTTAACGTTTTTAGGGGTTTTACAGTATTTTAATGACAAAAGCCTCTTCTTTTAGAAAAAAAGGATGTTCTTACCTCCAAAAGTGAGTTTTTCAGTTAATTTCTTTTGGTTTCCAAGTTTTAATTAAAAACAGAAAAAAACACTATTTTTTTTCTCTTTACAGTTACATAAACTACCCAATTTTAACCTTTTTATTAATTATAAATACATTTTGAAGAAAATCCCTTTTTTTATGTTATATAAAATGTAAGACAAGCCATTTCAAGGGGAAAATATTTCTTTTAGAAAAATGATTTTTCAGTGTTATCTTTTCATTTCCATGTTTCGATTGAAAATAAAAGAAAAAGCAAGAAATATGTTGACTTTTTTATTGCAATTCATTTTTTTCTTTCAAAATTGCTTAAATTATCCCCTTTTCAGCGTTTTTAGGAGTATTAACATCTAACCTACGAAAGGCCATCTGTTTAGGTAAAAAAAAGAGGAATATATGGCATTTCACGAAAAAAGTTCCTTTTCACCGAAATGAATGATTTTTTCAATGATTCTCTTCTTATTTAATTGTTTTATGGTAAATAAACAAAAAAATATAAATATTCCAACAACGTACTTTTTTCTTTAAAATTTCATAAAATACGTTTTTTTCAATGTTTTTAGGAGTATTAACGGCATTTTACAGTAACCCCCCTTTTACAATATAATATGTGCAATTTAAATAAAGAACAAAATTCTGCTTAAAAAGTGACTTTTCAATGTTTTTATCTTATTTTCATTTGTTGATGAAACAACAGCAAAAAACACATTCTTTTTTTTATGACAACATTTTCTTTCCAAAAATTTAACAAATTACGCATTTTTACATTTTCATCCTTATTTTACGACAATACTTTTTTTTTTCTTTAAAACTGCATTCATGACTCATTTTTCAAAGTTTTCGGAGACTTAGAACTTTTCAAGGAAAACCCTCTCCTTCACAAAAAAAAAAAAAAAAAAAAAAAAAATTAAATGATTTTACTGCAAAAGTTTTTTTTAAAGTTTTCTATTGATTTCAATGTTTCGATTAGAAGAAGAAAATAAACTATGTATACATTTTCATTCTCTGAAACTACATAAACTACCCAATCTTAACTTTTTTTGGACGTCTAAAAACATTTCTTTAGAAAAAAAACTTTTTTCATGTTACAATATATATATATTACATTTTTTGTAAAATGTTTTTTTCTTCAAAATGTTGTTAAAACGTTCATAAAGGTTAAAATTTGGTAGTTTATATACTCTCATAGAAATAAAATGTATACAGTGTTTTTTTTCTTGTTTTTAATCAAAACATTGAAATCAATAGAAAATCATTGAAAAATCACTTTTGGAGTAAAATCATCCTTTTTTTCTAAAAAAGAGCGGCTTCCTTGAAAAGTTTTAAAACTTCAAAAAACGTTGAAAAAAGATTGATTTATGCAGTTTTAGAGAACTAAAATATTGTCGTAAAAAACAATCAATTTTTTGTTTTTTTTTTTGTATCAACCAATGAAAAAAACATGGAAAACATGAAAAAAGTCAATTTTCAGGCAGAATAATTTTTCTTAATTCAAATTGCATATGTTATACTTGTAAAAGTTGGTTTTGGGTAAAATGCCGTTAATATTCTTAAAAACGTTGAAAAAAAAAAAACGTAATTTATGAAATTTTATATAAAAAAGTATATTGTAACGTTAAAAAGTTTTTCTACAAAATGTTTATAAACGTCCAAAAAGGTTAAAAATGGGTACTTTGTACAGTTTCAGAGAAAGAAAGCGTATATAGTGCTTATTTTCTTGTTTTTAATCAAAATATTGAAATCAATAGAAAATTATTAAATAATGACTTTTGCTGTAAAATCATATATTTTTTCGTAAACGAGAGAGTTTTCCTTGAAAAGTTGTAAATCTCCGAAAAACGTTAAAAAAGGGTCATTTATGCAGTTTTAAAGAAAAAATATATTATAAAACAAGTATAAAAACTTATGTTTTCATACTTATTTTACGACAATATATTTTTTTTCAATGTTAATTCCCCTAAAAACACTGAAAAGGGGATAATTTATGCAACTGTGAGAGAAAAAATGAATTGGAATAAAAAGTTAACATATTTCTTGCTTCTTCCTTAATTTTCAATCAACATATGGAAATGAAAAGAAAACACTGAAACATCCTTTTTCTAAAGGAAATACATTTCTAAATGAAATATATATTTTTTTTCATTGAAATGGCTTGTATTACATTTATGTAACATGAAAAAGGGATTTTCTTAAAAATTTTGTTAAAACCAATAAAAAGATTAAAAGAGTGTAGTTTATGTAACTATAAAGAGACAAAAACGTATATAGTGTTTTGTTCTTGTTTTTAATTAGAACATGGAAATTAAAAGAAAATTACTGAAAAACTCACTTTAAGAGGTAAAAACATAATTTTTTTCTAAGGAAAGATTGATTTGACATAAAAATATTGTAAAACCCTTAAAAACGTTTAAAAATGGATGATTTATGCACTCTTAGAGAAAATATATATCGTCGTAAAAGAAGGATTAAAAATTTAAAAAGGGAAATTTTATGCAATTTTAGATAAAATAATATATATTGTCGTAAAAGAAATTCTTTTCCTTTATTTACATCAAAAATTATTTTAAGCTGAAAAACACTGAAAAACATCACTTTTTAGGCAGATTTCTTTTCTTTATTCAAATTGCATATATTATGCATGTAAAAGGTGGTTTTGTGTAAAATGCCGTTAATACTCCTAAAAACGTTGAAAAACACGTCATTTATGAAATTTCTGAGAAAAAAAAATATTGTCGCAATATTCATTGTTTTTTGTTTATTGTTTATGAAAACAATGAAATAAGCAGAAAATCATCAAAAAATTCACTTTTTTCGGTGAAAAGGAACTTTTCTCGTAAAATGGCATCTATTTTTTTCTTCACTAAAAAATATGGTCTTTCTTAGATAAGATGTTAATTCTCCTAAAAACGCTGAAAAGGCGATAATTTATGCAATTTTGAGATAAAAAAAATGAATTGCAATAAAAAGTTAATATATTTCTTGCTTTTTCCTTCATTTTCAATCAAATTATGTATATGAAAAGAAAAACACTAAAAAATCCTTTACCTAAAAGAAACATATTTTTTTCCTTGAAATGGCTTGTATTATATTTATGTAACATGAAAAAGGGATTTTCTTCAAAATGTTATTAAAACCAATAAAAAGGTTAAAATAGAGTAATTTATGTAACTTTAAAGAGAAAAAAATATGTATATATTGTATTGTTCTTGTTTTGAATTAAAACATGGAAATTAAAAGAAAATTACTGAAAAACATAATTTTTTTTCTAAGAGAAGATGGATTTGTCGTAAAAATATTGTAAATCCCTTAAAAACGTTGAAAGATGGATGATTTATGCACTCCTAGAGAAAATGTATATCGTCGTAAAAGAAGGATTAAAAATCTAAAAAGGGTAATTTTATGCAATTTTAGAGAAAAAAATATATATTGTTGTAAAAGATATTTTTTTACTTTTCTTACATGAAGAATGATTATAAGGTGAAAAGCACTGAAAAAGTCACTTTTTAGGCTAATTTTCTTCCTTTTTGAAATTGTATATGTTATTCTTGAAAGGGAGGGTTTCTTTTAAAATGCTGTTGATACTCCTAAAATCAACGAAAAAGGCGTATTTATGAAATTTTACAGAAATAAACTATATTATCGTAACATTCATTGTTTTTCCTCTTTTTTTACTAGTTTTCCATGAAAACATGGAAAAAGGTAAAAAAATTGTAGAAAATTCACTTTTGGAGTGAATTTTTCAGTTTTTCATAAAATGTGATATATATAATATTAGGTTAGGTTAGGTTAGGTTAGGTTAGGCTTGGTTAGGGTAGGTTAGGTTAGGTTAGGTTAGGTTAAAAGCACTGAAAAAATCCATTTTTAGGCTAATTTTCTTCCTTTTTGAAATTGTATATGTTATTCTTGAAAAGGGAGGTTTTCTTTTAAAATGCTCTTGATACTCCTAAAAGCAGCGAAAAAGGCGTATTTATGAAATCTTACAGAAATAAACTATATTATCGTAACATACATTGTTTTTTCTCTTTTTTACTAGTTTTCCATGAAAACATGGAAAAAAGTAAAAAAATTGAAGAAAATTCACTTTTGGAGTGAATTTTTCATAGAATGGTATATATATAACATTTTTTTAAAAACTTAAACAGTGTTTATCTTTAAAAAGTTGTTAATACTCTTAAAAACGATAAAAAAAAGGTAATGTATGCAATTTTGATAAAAAAGAATGTACTGCCATAAAAATTAAATGTATTTTTCCTTCATTTTCAATCAAAACATGGATAGAAAATGAAAAAGAAAGAAAATTTTTGACCTAAATTTGTTTTTTTCTTTGAAATGGCATACTTTTAATTTAAATGAAAAAGATTTTTCCTCAAAATATTTCCAAAACTCTTAAAAAGGTTACAATAGAGTAAAAAATAAACTTTTTTTGGTTAAATTGCATATATTAAAATATATTTACGTGAAAAAAGAGGGTTTTTCTTAAAATGCTGTTATTACTCTGAAAAACGTTGAAACACGGGTAATTTATGGAATTTTGAAGAAAGAAAATGTACTGCCATAAAAACTACATGGATTTATTGATTTTTCCTTCCTTTTCAATCAAAACATGGAAATTAAAATAGAAACATTTAAATTATCCCTTTCTTGAAAGAAATATTTATTTTCTTGAACGGCATATATTACATTTTTTGTAACATGAAAAAGGTTTTTTATTCAAAATGTTGTTAGAACGTCCAAAGAGGTTAAAATTTGGTAGTTTATGTACTTTATTAGATACAAAATGTATACAGTTTTCTTTTCTCTTGTTTTTAATCAAAACATTGAAATCAATAGAAAATCATTAAAAAATCACTTTTTTGGAGTAAAATAATCCTTTTTTTTTCTAAAAGAGAGCGGCTTCCTTGAAAAGTTTTAAATCTCCAAAAATCGTTGAAAAAAGGGTGATTTATGCAGTTTTAGAGAAAAAAAATATTGTCGTAAAAAACAATCATTTTTTTTTCCTTTTCTTCTATCAACCAATGAATAAATAAAACATGGAAAATCTTCAGGCAGAATTATTTTTCTTAATTCAAATTGCATATGTTATACATGTAAAATGGGTTTTGTGTAAAATGCTGTTAATACTCTTAAAAACGTTGAAAAAAACGTAATTTATGAAATTTTAGATAAAAAAGTATATTGTAACATGAAAAAGTTTTTTCTACAAAATGTTTATAAACGTTCATAAAGGTTAAAAATAGGTACTTTGTACAGTTTTAGAGAAAGAAAGTGTATATAGTGTTTATTTTCTTATTTTTAATCAAAATATTGAAATCAATAGAAAATTATTAAAAAATGACGTGCTGTAAAATCATATATTTTTTTCGTAAAAGAGAGGGTTTTCTTTGAAAAGTTGTAAATCTCCGATAAACGTTAAGAAAAGGGTCATTTATGCAATTTTCGAAAAAAAAAATTTTTTTCGTAAAATAAGGATGAAAACATAAAAAAAGGTTGTTTATGTAATTTTAGTAGAGTTGGTTTCCCTTGAAAAATTGTAAATCTCCGAAAAACATTGAAAAAAGAGTCATTTATGCAGTTTTAGTGAAAAAAAATATTATCGTAAAATAAGGATAAAAACATAAAAATGGGAAATTAGTGAAATTTTAGAGACAAAAATTATTGTCGAAAAAACGAATGCATTTTTTCCTTTTTTTCCACCAACAAATGAAATTAAGATAAAAACATTGAAAAAGTCACTTTTTAGCCAGATTTCTTTTCTTAATTTAAATTGCTTATATTATTCTTGTAAAAGGTGGTTTCGGGTAAAATGCCGTTAATACTCCTAAAAACGTTGAAACACCCATTTATGAAATTTCTGAGAAAAAAGTATATTTCCGCAATATTCATTGTTTTTTATTTATTGTTTACGAAAACAATGAAATAAGCAGAAAATCATGGAAAAAATAACTTTTTCGGTGAAAAGGAACTTTTTTCGTGAAAGGGCATCTATTTTTTTTTCTTCCCTAAAAAAGATGGTCTTTCTTAGATAAGTTGTTAATTCTTCTAAAAACGCTGAAAAAGGGATAATCTATGGAATTTTGAGAGAAAAAAAATGAATTGCAATAAAAAGTTAATATATTTCTTGCTTTTTCCTTTATTTTCATTCAAAACATGTAAATGAAAAGAAAAACACCGAAAAATTATTTTCCTAAAAGAAACATATATTTTTTTCCTTGAAATGGCTTGTATTACATTTATGTACCTAACATGAAAAAGTGATTTTCTTCAAAATCCTGTTAAAACCAATAAAAAGGTTAAAATAGGGTAATTTATGTAACTTTAAAGAGAAAAAAATATTGCCATAGTGAATTGTTCTTGTTTTTAATTAAAACATGGAAATTAAATGAAAATTACTGAAAAACTTACTTTTGGAGGTGAAAACATAATTTTTTTGTAGGGGAAGATGGATTTGTCATAAAAATATTGTAAAACCCTTAAAAACGTTGAAAAATGGATGATTTATGCACTCTTAGAGAAAATATATATCGTCGTAAAAGAAGGATTAAAAATCTAAAAAGGGTTATTTTATGCATTTTTAGAGAAAATAATATATATTATCGTAAAAGATTTTTTTATTTCTTTTTAAACATCAAGAATGATTATGAGCTGAAAAGCACTAAAAAAAAACCATTTTTAGGCAGATTTGTTTTCTCTATTCATATTGCATATATTATACATGTAAAAGCTGGTTTTGTGTAAAATGCCGTTAATACTCCTTAAAACGTTGAAAAACACGTCATTTATGCAATTTCTGAGAAAAAAGTATATTGTCGCAATATTCAATTTTTTTGTTTATTGTTTACAAAAACAATGAAATAAGCAGAAAATCATTGAAAAATTCACTTTTTCGGTGAAAAGAAACTTTTTTCGTGAAATAGCATCTATTTCTTTTTTTGTTCACTAAAAAGATTGTCTTTTTTAGGTAAGATGTCAGTTCTCCTAAAAACGCTGAAAAGGGGATAATTTATGTAGTTTTGAGAGAAAAAAAATGAATTGCAATAAAAATTTAATACATTTCTTGCTTTTTCCTTCATTTTCAATCAAAACATGGAAATGAAAAGAAAAACACTGAAAAATCCTTTTTCTAAAAGAAATATATATTTTTTTCCTTGAAATGGCTTGTTTTACATTAAATTTTATGTAACATGATAAAGGGATTTTCTTCCAAATGTTGTTAAAACTAATAAAATGGTTAAAATAGGGTAGTTTATGTAACTTTAAAGAAAAAAAATGTATATTGTGTATTGTTCTTGTTTTTAATTAAAACATGGAAATAAAAAGAAAATTACTGAAAAACTCACTTTTGGAGGTAAAAACAATTTTTTTCTAAGAGAGGATGGATTTGTCATAAAAATATTGTAAAACCCTTAAAAACGTTGAAAAATGGATGATTTATGCAATCTTAGAGAAAATATATATCGTCGTAAAAGAAGGATTAATAATCTAAAAAGGGTAATTTTATGCTATTTTAGAGAAAATAATATATATTGTCGTAAAATATATTTTTTTTCCTTTTTTACGTCAAGAATGATTATAAGCTGAACAACAGTGAAAAATCACATTTTAGGCTAATTTTCTTCATTTTTGAAATTGCATATGTTATTCTTGAAAAGGGGGGGGTTTCGTCTAAAATGCTGTTGATACTCCTAAAAGCAGCGAAAAAAACATATTTATGAAATTTTACAGAAAAAAAAAACTATATTATCGTAACATTCATTGTTTTTCCTTTTTTTTTTACTTGTTTTCCATGAAAACATGGAAATAAGTAAAAAGTTGTTAGCAAATTCACTTTTGGAGTGAATTGTTTCATAAAATGGTGTTTATATAACATTTTTTTTAAAACTTAAACTGTGTTTTTCTTTGAAAAGTTGTTAATACTCTTAAAGTCGATGAAAAAGAGGTAATTTATGCAATTTTGATAAAAAAGAATGTACTTCTATAAAAATTAAATGTCTTTTTCCTTCATTTTCAATCAAAACATGGATAGAAAATGAGAAACAAAGAAATTTTTTACCTAAATTTGTTTTTTTCTTTGTAATGGCATAATTTTTATTTAAAAGAAAAAGATTTTTCCTCAAAATATTGTTAAACTCTTAAAAAGGTTAAAATAGGGTAGAAAATAACCTTTTTTTGGTTATATTGCATATATTTAAATAAAATTATGTGAAAAAAGAGGGTTTTTCTTAAAATGTTTATTATTACTCTGAAAAACTTAGAAACGCGGGTTAATTTATGGAATTTTATGGAAAGAAAATGTACTGCCATAAAAACTACATGTATTTATTGATTTTTCCTTCCTTTTCAATCAAAACATGGAAATTAAAATAGAAACATTTAAATTATGCCTTTTTTGAAAGAAATATTTTCTTTCTTGAACGGCATATATTACATTTTTTGTAACATGAAAAAGGTTTTTTCTTCAACATGTTATTAGAACGTCCAAAAAGGTTAAAATTTGGTAGTTTATATACTTTCATAGAAACAAAATGTATACAGTGTTTTTTTTTTTTCTCTTGTTTTTAATCAAAACATTGAAGTCAATAGAAAATCATTGAAAAATCACTTTCGGAGTAAAATCATCATTTTTTTCTAAAAGAGAGCGGCTTCCTTGCATAGTTTTAAATCTCCAAAAAACGTTGAAAAAAGGATGATTTATGCAGTTTTAAAGAAAAAAAATATTGTCGTAAAAAAACAATCAAATTTTTGCTTTTCTTGTATCAACCAATGAAAAAAACATGGAAAACAAAAAAAAAGTCACTTTTCAGGCAGAATAATTTTTCTCATTTCAAATTACATATGTTATACTTGTGAAAGGGGGTTTTGTGTAAAATGCCGTTAATACTCTTTAAAACGTTGAAATTTAAAACGTAATTTATTAAATTTTAGATAAAAAAGTATAATATTGTAACATGAAAAAGTTTTTTTCTATAAAATGTTTATAAACGTCCCAAAAGGTTAAAAATGGGTACTTTGTACAGTTTCAAAGAAATAAAGTGTATATAATGTTTATTTTCTTGTTTTTAATCAAAATATTGAAATCAATAGAAAATTATTAAAAAAAATTACTTTTGCTGTAAAATCATATATATATATATTTTTTTTTCGTTAAAGAGGGGGTTTTCCTTGAGAAGTTGTAAATCTCCGAAAACGTTAAAAAAAAAAAAGGGATCATTTATGCAGTTTTAAAGAAAAAAATATATACTGTCGTAAAATAAAGATGAAAACACAAAAAATGGGTTATTTATGCAGTTTTAGAAGAGATGGTTTCCCTTGAAAAGTTGTAAATCTCCGAAAAACATTGAAAAAAATGTCATTTATGCATTTTTAGTGAAAAAAAATATATTATCGTAAAATAAGGATAAAAACATAAAAATGGGTAATTTGTCCAATTTTAGAGAGAATAATTATTGTCGAAAAAAAATATGTATTTTTTTATTTTCTTCCACCAACAAATGGAAATAAGAAAAACTTGAAAAAAGTAACTTTTTAGGCAGATTTTTTTCTTTATTCAAATTGCTCATAATATACATGTAAAAGGTGGTTTTGTGTAAAATGCCGTTAATACTCCTAAAAACGTTAAAAAACACGTCATTTATGACATTTCTGAGAAAAAAGTATTTTGTCGCAATATTCATTGTTTTTTGTTTATTGTTTATGAAAACAATGAAATAAGCAGAAAATCATCGAAAAATACACTTTTTCGGTGAAAAGGAACTTTTTTGTGAAATAGCATCAATTTCTTTTTTCTTCAGTAAAAAAGATGGTCTTTCTTAGATAAGATGTTAATTCTCCTAAAAACGCTGAAAAGGGAATAATTTATGCAATTTTGAGAGAAAAAAATGAATTGCAATAAAAAGTTAATGTACTTCTTGCTTTTTGCTTCATTTTCAATGAAAACGTGAAAATGAAAAGAAGTAACACTGAAAAGTCCTTTTTCTAAAAGAAATATATATATTTTTTCCTTGAAATGCCTTGTATTACATTTTATGTAACATGAAAAAGGGATTTTCTTCAAAATGTTGTTAAAACCAATAAAAAGGTTTGAATAGGGTAGTTTATGCAACTTTAAAGATAAAAAACAATACGCTATAGCGTATTGTTAATGTTTTTAATTAAAACATGGAAATTCAAAGAAAATTACTGAAAACTCACTTTTTGAGGTAAAAACATACTTTTTTTTCGAAAGGAAGATGGATTTGTCATAAAAATATTGTAAAACCTTTAAAAATGTTGAAAAATGGATAATTCAAATCGCATATATTATACTTGTAAAAGGAGGATTTTATGTAAAATGCTGTTAATACTCTTAAAAACTGAAAAAAAAACGGAATTTATGAAATTTTAGACAAAATAAGTATATTGTAACATGCAAAAGTTGTTTTCTAAAAAATGTGTTTAAACGTCCAAAAAAGTTAAAAATGGGTACTTTGTACAATGTCAGAGAAAGAAAATGGGTATAGTGTTTATTTTTTTGTTTTAATCAAAACATTGAAATCAATAGAAAATTATTAAAAAGTGACTTTTGGTGTAAAATCATATTTTTTTTTCGTAAAAGAGATGGTTTTCCTTGAAAAGTTGTAAATCTCCGAAAAACATTGAAAAAGGGTCATTTATGCAGTTTTAGAGAACAAAATATATTATCGTAAAATAAGGATAAAAGCATAAAAATAGGTAATTTGTACAATTTTATAGAAAAAAAATATTGTCGAGAAAAAGAATGTATTTTTTTTGGTTTTCTTCCACCAACAAATGAAAATCGGAAAAAAACATTGAAAAAGTCACTTTTTAGGCAGAATTTTCTTCTTTATACAAAATGCATGTTATACTTGTAAAAGAGACTTATGTTTAAAATGCCTTTAATACTTCTAAAAACGTTGAAAAACACGTCA
The DNA here is from genome assembly GCA_020233015.1 of Callinectes sapidus. Lineage (NCBI taxonomy): Eukaryota > Metazoa > Arthropoda > Malacostraca > Decapoda > Portunidae > Callinectes > Callinectes sapidus. The sequence goes on along the minus strand of CM035175.1, from coordinate 648,443 downwards.
TTTATGATTTTTTCAGAAAAAAGTACATTGTCGTAATATTCAGTGTTTTTTTGTTTATTTTTTAATGAAAACAATAAAATAAGCAGAAAATCATCGAAAAATTCACTTTTTCGGTGAAAAGGAACTTTTTTCGTGAAATGCCATATATATTCCTTTTTTCTGAACTAAAAAAAAGATGGTCTTTCTTAGATAAGATGTTAATTCTCCTAAAAACGCTGGAAAGGGGATAATTTATGCAATTTTGTGAGAAAAGAAATTGAATTGAAATAAAAAGTTTAAAAATTTCTTTCTTTTTCCTTCATTTTCATTCAAAACATGGAAATGAAAAGAAAAAACACTGAAAAATCCTTTTTCTAAAAGAAAAATTTTTTCTTTCCTTCAAATGGCTTGTATTACATTTAATAAAGCATGAAAAAAAATTTTCTTCAAATTGTTGTTAAAACCAATAAAAACGTTTAAATAGCGTAGTATATGTAACTTTAAAGAGAAAAAAATATAAAGCGTATTGCTTGTGTTTTTAATTAAAACATGGAAATTCATAGAAAATTACTGAAAAACTCACTTTTGCAGGTAAAAACATACTTATTTTTTTAAGGGAAGATGGATTGGTCACAAAAATATTGTAAAACCCTTAATAACGTTGAAAAATGGATAATTCAAATCGCATATGTTATACTTGTAAAAGGGAGTTTTGTGTAAAATGCTGTTAATACTCTTAAAAATTGAAAAAAAAAAAACGTAATTAAATTTTTTTTAGATAAATAAGTATAATATAACATGAAAAAGTTTATTTCTACAAAATATATTTTTACGTCCAAAATGGTTAAGAATGGGTACTTTGTACAATTTCAGAGAAAGCAAATGTATTTATTGTTTATTTTCTTGTTTTGAATCAAAACATTGAAATCAACAAAAAATTATTAAATCATGACTTATGGTGTAAAATCATATTCTTTTTTCGTAAAAGAGATGGTTTTCCTTTAAAAGTTGTAAATCTCCGAAAAACATTGAAAAAAGTGTCATTTATGCAGTTTTAGAAAAAATATATATATTATCATAAAATAAGGATAAAAGCATAAAAATAGGTAATTTGTTTAATTTTAGAGAAAAAGAATATTGTCCAGAAAAAGAATGTTTTTTTTTTTTGGTATTCTTCCACCAACAAATGAAAATAAGAAAAAAATATTGAAAAAGTCACTTTTTAGGCAGAATTTTTTTCTTCATTCAAATTGCGTACATTAGACTTGCAAAAGGGGGTTTTGTTTAAAGGCCATTAATGCTCCAAAAAACGTTGAAAAACACGTCATTTATGATTTTATTTTCAGATAAATGTATATTGTTGCAATATTCAGTGTTTTTTGTTTATTTTTTTTATGAAAAAATGAAACAAGCAGAAAATCATCGAAAAATTAACATTTTCGTTGAAAAGAAATTTTTTTTCGTGAAATGGCATATATTCCTTTTTTCTGAACTAAAAAAAGGATGGTCTTTCTTAGATAAGATGTTAATTCTCCTAAAAACGCTGGAAAGAGGATAATTTATGCAATTTTGAGAAAAAAAAAAATGAATTGCATTAAAAAGTTAATATATTTCTTGTGTTTTCCTTCATTTTTATTCAAAACATGGTAATGAAAAGAAAAAACACTGAAAAATCCTTTTTCTAAAAGAAATATATTTTCTTTCCTTGAAATGGCATGTATTAAATTTTATGTAACATGAAAAAGGTAAAAGTAAAGTGGGGGGCTTACGCTGTATCAGCGCGTAGCTGCGGGCGCTCATCTCCCGTCTCCTTGGCCTTTGAGCCTGTGGTGGAATAATCCCTTACCCCGGGACATGGGGCCAGCATGAAAACCGGGTTTCCACAGTTTACCTTCCCTAGGTTGCCCTAGGTACCCATTTATCGACCAGTGAAGGATGAAAACCTGGGTGAGGTCCACGCCGTCCTCGTCCGGGATCGAACTCGGGCCCACGGATTCATAGCCAGACGCGCTAGCCACTGCACCGTGGCGGCGCGGATTTTCATCAAAATCTTGTTAAAATCAATAAAAAGCTTTAAATAGGGTAGTTTATGCAAGTTTAAACAGAAAAAAATATAAGGCATATTGTTTATGTTTTTAGTTAAAACATAGAAATTCAAAGAAAATTACTGAAAAACTCACTTTTAGAGGTAAAAAAATACTTTTTTTCTAAGGGAAAATGGATTTGTCATAAAAATATTGTAAAACCCTTAAAAACGTTGAAAAATGGATAATTCAAATCGCATATGTTATACTTCTAAAAAGGAGTTTTGTGTAAAATGCCGTTAATACTCTTAAAAACTGACAAAAACGTAGTTCATGAAATTTTAGATTAAAAAATTATAATATAATATGAAAAATTTGTTTTCTATAAAAATGTATTTTAACGTCTAAAAAGGTTAAAAATGGGTAATTTGTAAAATTTCAGAGAAAGCAAATGTATGTATATAGTGTTTATTTTCCTGTTTTTAATCAAAAAATTTAAATCAATTGAAAATTATTAAAACATGACTTTTGTGTAAAATCATATTTTTTTCGTAAAAGACATTTTTTTTATTTGAAAAGTTGTAAATCTCCGAAAAACATTGAAAAAAAGGGTCATTTATGCAGTTTTAGAGAAAAAAAATATATTATCGTAAAATAAGGATAATAGAATAAAAATAGGTCATTTGTGTAATTTTAGAGAAAAAAAATATTGTCGAAGAAAAGAATGTATTTATTTTGTTTTCATCCACCAACAAATGAAAATAAGAAAAAAACATTGAAAAAGTCACTTTTTAGGCAGAATTTTCTTCTTTATTCAAACTGCATATATTATACTTGTAAAGTCTGGTTTTGTTTAAAATGTCGTTAATACTCCTAAAAACGTTAAAAACACGTAATTTATGAATTTTTTTCAGTAAAAATTATATTGTCGCAATATTCAATGTTTTTTGTTTATTTTTTGATGAAAACAATGAAATAAGCAGAAAATCATCGAAAAATTCACTTTTTCGGTGAAAAGGAACTTTTTTCGTGAAATGGCATATATTTCTTTTTTTTAACTAAAAAAAAATATGGTCTTTCTTAGATAAGATGTTAATTCTTCTACAAACGCTGAAAAGTGGATATTTTATGCAATTTTGAGAGAAAAAAAATGAAAAGCAATAAAAAGTTAATATATTTCTTGCTTTTCCTTCATTTTCATTCAGAACATGGACATTGATAGAAAAAAACACTGAAAAATCTTTTTTCTAAAAGAAATATATATTTTTTTCCTTGAAATGGCTTGTATTACATTTTATGTAACAAGAAAAAGATATTTTCTTCAAAATGTTGTTAAAACCAATAAAAAGGTTTAAATAGGGTAGTACATGTAACTTTAAAGAGAAAAAAATATGAAGCGTATTGTTCATGTTTTTAATTAAAACATGGAAATTAAAAGAAAATAACTGAAAACTCACTTTTGGAGGTAAAAACATACTTTTTTTCTAAGGGAAGATGCATTTCTCATAAAAATATGATAAAATCCTTAAAAACAATGAAAAATGAATAATTCAAATCGCATATGTTATACTACTAAAAGGGGGTTTTGTGTAAAATGCCGTTAATACTTTTAAAAACTGAAAAAACCTAATTTATGAAATTTTATATAAAAAGATTATATTATAACATGAAAAAGTTTTTTCTACAAATTATTTTTGAACGTCCAAAAAGGTTAAAAATGGGTACTTTCTACAGTTTCAGAGAAAGAAAATGTATATAGTGTTTATTTTCTTCTTTTTAATCAAAGCACTGAAATCAATAGAAAATTACTAAAAAATAACTTGTCGTGTAAAATAATATTTTTTTCGTAAAAGATATGGTTTTCCTTGAAAAGTTGTAAATCTCCGAAAAACATTGAAAAAATGGTCATTTATGCAGTTTTAAAGAAAAAAAGATATTATCGTAAAATGAGGATAAAAGCATAAAAATATGTAATTTGTGCAATTTTAGAGAAAAAAAGTATTGTCGTGAAAAATAATGTATTTTTTTGGCATTCTTCCACCAATAAATGAAAATAATAAAAAAACATTGAAAAAGTTATATTTTAGGCAGAATTTTCTTCTTTATTCAAATTCCATATATACTTCTAAAAGAAGATTTTGTTTAAAATGCCGTTAATACTCATAAAATAATGAAAAACATGTCATTTATGATTTTTTATAGTAAAAAGTATATTGTCGCAATATTCAGTGTTTTTTGTTGATTTTTGATGAATACAATGAAATAAGCAGAAAATAACCGAAAAATTGAATTTTTCGGTGAAAAGGAACTTTTTTCGTGGAATGGCATACATTCCTTTTTTCTGAACTAAAAAAAAGATGGTCTTTCTTAGATAAGATGTTAATTCTCCAAAAACGCTGGAAAGGGGATAATTTTTGCAATTTTGAGAGAAAAAATTAATTGCAATAAAAAATTCATATATTTCTTGCTTTTTCCTTCATTTTCAATCAAAACATGTAAATAAAAAGAAAAAAACACTGAAAAAAAACTTTATTTAAAATAAATATATATTTTTTTCCTTGAAATGGCTTGTATTACATTTTATGTAACATGTAAAAGGAATTTTCTTAAAAATGTTATTAAAATCAATAAAAAGGTTTAAATAGGGTAGTTTAGGTAATTTTAAAGAGAAAAACAATACGCTAAAGGGAATTATTCATGTTTTTAATTGATACATGGAAATTCAAAGAAAATTACTGAAAAACTCACTTTTGGAGGTAAAAACAAACTTTTTTTTTCTAAGGGAAGATGGATTTTTCATAAAAATATTGTAAAACCCTTAAAAACGTTGAAAAATAGATCATTCAAAACGCATTTGTTATACTTATAAAGGGGGTTTTGTGTAAAATGCTGTTAATACTCTAAAAACTTGAAAAACCTTATTTATGAAACTTTACATAAAAAAAGTATATTGTAACATAAAAAAAGTTGTTTTCTACAAAATGTTTAAACGTCCAAAAAGGTTAAAAATGGTAATTTGTACAGTTTCAGAGAAAGAAAATGTATATAGTTTTTATTTTCTTGTTCTTAATCAAAACATTGAAATCAATAGAAAATTATTAAAAAATGACTTTTGGTGTAAAATGATATTTTTTTCGTAAGATATGGTTTTCCTTGAAAAGTTATAAATCTCCGAAAAACATTAAAAAAGGGTCATTTATGCAGTTTTAGAGAAAAAATATATATAATCGTAAAATAAGTATTAAAGCATAAAAATAGGTAATTTGTGCAATTTTAGAGAAAAAAAAAATATTGTCGAATACAAGAACGTATTTTTTTGGTTTTCTTTAACCAAGAAATGAAAATAAGAAAAACATTTAAAAAGTCACTTTTTAGGCAGAATTTTCTTTTTTAATCAAATTGCATATATTAGACTTGTAAAAAGGAGTTTTGTTTAAAATGCCGTTAATACTCCTAAAAACGTTGAAAAATACGTAATTTATGATTTTTTTCAGAAAAAAAAGTATATTGTCGCAATATTCAGTGTTTTTTGTTGATTTTTTTTTATGAAAACAAGGAAATAAGCAGAAAATCATCGAAAAATTAACTTTTTCGGTGAAAAGAAACTTTTTTCGTGAAATGGCATATATTCCTTTTTTTCTGAACTAAAAAAGACAGTTTTTCTAAGATAAGATGTTAATTCTCCTAAAAACACTGGAAAGGGGATAATTTATGCAATTTTGAGAAAAAAAAATGAATTGCAACAAAAAGTTTCAATTTTTCTTGCTTTTTCCTTCATTTTTATTCAAAACATGGAAATAAAAAGGAAAAACACTGAAAAATCCTTTTTGTAAAAGAAATATATTTTTTTTTCCTTGAAATATCTTTTATTACATTTTATGTAACATAAAAAAGGTATTTTCTTCAAAATTATGTTAAAACCAATAAAAAGGTTTAAATAGTGTAGTTTTTGTAACTTTAAAGAGAAAAACAATACGCTATAGCGTATTGTTCATGTTTTTAATTAAAACTTGGAAATTCAATTAAAATTACTGAAAAATTTACTTTTGGAGGTAAAAACATACTTTTTTTTCTAAGTGAAGAATGATTTGTCATAAAAAATATTGTAAAACCCTTAAAAAAGTTGAAAAATGGATTATTCAAAACGCATATGTAATACTTGTAGAAGGGGGGTTTTGTGTAAAATGCCGGCAATACTCTTAAGAACTGAAAAAAAAAACGTAATTTATGAAATTTTAGATAGAAAAAGTATATTGTAACATGAAAAAGTTGTTTCCTACAAAATGTGTTTAAACCAAAAAGGTTAAAAATGGGTACTTTGTACAGTTTCAGAGAAAGAAAAAGTATATAGTGTTTTTTTTCCTTGTTTTTAATCAAAA
>CM035175.1:592800-603603 GCA_020233015.1 Callinectes sapidus | reverse complement strand
AAAAAGTTTAAATAGGGAAGATTATGTAACTTAAAACACAAAAACAATACGCTATAGCATATTTTTCATGTTTTTTTTATTAAAACATAGAAATTCATAGAAAATTGCGTAAAAACTCATTTTGGAGGTAAAATCATACTTTTTTTTCTTAAAGATGATGGATTTGTCATAAAAATATTGTAAAACCCTTAAAAACGTTGGAAAATGGATAATTCAAATCGCATATGTTATACTTGTTTAAAGGGATTTTATGTAAATAATCGTTAATACTCTTAAAAATGAAAAAAAACATAATTTATTAAATTTTAGATGGAAAAAGTATATTGTAACATGAAAAAGTTGTTTTCTACAAGATGTGTCTAAACGTCAAAATAGGTTAAAAATGGGTACTTTGTACAGTTTCGGAGAAAGAAAATGTATATAGTGTTTATTTTCCTGTTTTAAATCAAAACATTGAAATCAATAGAAAATTATTAAAAAGTGACTTTTGGTGTAATATCATATTTTTTTTCGTAAAAGAAAAGATTTTCCTTTAAAAGTTGTAAATCTCCGAAAAACATTGAAAAAAGGGTCATTTATGAAGTTTTGGAGAAAAAAATATGTTATCGTAAATTAAGGATAAAAGCATAAAAATAGGTAATTTGTGCAATTTTAGAGAAAAAAAATATTGTCGAGAAAAAGAATGTATTTTTTTGGTTTTCTTCCACCAACAAATGAAAAGTAGAAAAAACATTGAAAAAGTCACTTTTTAGAAAGAATTTTCTTTTTCATTTAAATTCCATATATTATTCTTGTAAAAGGGGGTTTTGTTTAAAATGCCGTTAATACTCCTAAAAACGTTAAAAACACGTAATTTATGATTTCTTTTCAGAAAAAAAAATGTATATTGTCACAATATTCAGTGTTTTTTGTTTATTTTTCAAAGAAAGCAATGAAATAAGCAGAAAAAAATCGAAAAATTCACTTTTTCGGTGAAAAGAAACTTCTTTTCGTTAAATGGCATATATTTCTTTTTTTCTGAACTAAAAAAAAAGATGGTCTTTCTTAGATAAGAAGTTAATTATCCTTAAAACGCTGGAAAGGGGATAATTTATGCAATTTTGAGAGAAAAAAATGAATTGCAATAAAATGTAAATATATTTCTTGCTTTTTTCCTTCATTTTCAATCAAAAAAAGAAAATGAAAAGAAAAAACACTAAAAACTCATTTTTCTAAAAGAAAAACATATATGTTTTCCTTGAAAAAAGGGATTTTCTTCAAATTGTTGGTAAAACCACTAAAAAGGTTAAAATAGGGTAGTTTATGTAACTTTAAATAGAAAAACAATACGCTATAGCATAATGTTCATGTTTTTAATTAAAACATGGAAATTCATAGAAAATTAATTAAAGACTTACTTTTGAAAGTAAAAACATACTTTGTCTTATAAGGGATGATGGATTTGACATAAAAATATTGTAAAACCCTTAAAACCGTTAAAAATGGATAATTCAAATCGCATATGTTATACTTGTACAAGGGGGTTTAATGTAAATTGCCGTTAATACTCTTAAAAGTATTAACTGAAAAAAACGTAATTTATGTAATTTTAGATAGAAAAACTATATTGTAATATGAAAAAGTTTTTGTCTACAAAATGTGTTTAAACTTCCAAAAACGTTAAAAATGGGTACTTTGTACAGTTTCAGAGAATTAAAATGTATATAGTGTTGATTTTCCTTTTTTTAATCAAAACACTGAAATCAAAAGAAAATGATAAAAAAAAAAAGGGACTTTTGGTGTTAAATCTTTTTGTTTCGTAAAAGAGATGGTTTTCCTTTAAAAAATGTAAATCTCCGAAAAAAATTGAAAAAAGGGTCATTTATGCAGTTTTGGAGAAAAAAATATATTATCGTAAAAGAAGAATTAAAGCTTAAAAATAGGTAATTTGTGCAATTTTAGGAAAAAAAATAATGTCGAGAAAAAAAAAGTTTTTTTTTGGTTTTATTCCACCAACAAATGAAAATAAGAAAAAAACATAGAAAAAGTCACTTTTAATGCAGAATTATCTTCTTTTTTCATATTGCTTATTACACTTTAAAAAAAAAGGTTTTGTTTAAAATGCCGTTAATACTCCTTAAAAACGTAAAAAACAGGTCATTTATGAATTTTTTCAGAAAAAAGGATATTGTCACAATACTCAATGTTTTTTGTTTATTTTTTGACGAAAACAATGAAATAAGTAGAAAATCATAAAAAAATCACTTTTTTCGTGAAAAGAAGTTTTTTTTTCGTGAAATGGCATATACTCCTTTTTTCTGAACTAAAAAAAGATGGTCTTTCTTAAATAAGATGTTAATTCTTTTAAAAACGCTGGAAAGGGGATAATTTATGCAATTTTAAGAAAAAAAAATGAGTTGCAGTAAAAAGTTAATATATTTCTTGCATTTTCTTTCATTTTCAATCAAATGAAGGAAATGAAAAGACAAAAACACTAAAAAATCCTTTTTCTTAAAGAAATATATAGTTTTTACCTTGAAATAGCTTGTATTACATTTTTCGTAACATGAAAAAGGGATTTTCTTCAAATTGTATTTAAAATCAATAAAAAAGTTTAAGTAGGGAAGATTATATAACTTTAAACAGAAAAACAATAGCTATAGCATATTTTTCATGTTTTTAATTAAAACATAGAAATTCATAGAAAATTACGTAAAAACTCACTTTTGGAGGTAAAAACATACTTTTTATTCAAAAAGATGATGGATTTGTCATAAAAATATTGTAAAACCCTTCAAAACGTTGGAAAATGGATAATTCAAATCGCATATGTTATACTTGTTTAAGGGGATTTTATGTAAATTATCGTTAATACTCTTAAAAATGAAAAAAACGTAATTTATGAAATTTTAGATAGAAAAAGTATATTATAACATGAAAAAGTGTTTTTACAAAATGTGTTTAAACGTCCAAAAAGGTTAAAAATGGGTACTTTGTACAGTTTCGGAGAAAGAAAATGTATATAGTGTTTATTTTCCTGTTTTTAATCAAAACATTGAAATCAATAGAAAATTATTAAAAAGTGACTTTTGGTGTAATATCATATTTTTTTTCGTAAAAGAAATGATTTTCCTTTAAAAGTTGTAAATCTCCGAAAAACATTGAAAAAAAGGGTCATTTATGCAGTTTTGGAGAAAAAAAAATGTTATCGTAAAATAAGGATAAAAGCATAAAAATAGGTAATTTGTGCAATTTTAGAGAAAAAAAATATTGTCGAGAAAAAGAATGTATTTTTTTGGTTTTCTTCCACCAACAAATGAAAACAAGAAAAAACATTGAAAAAGTAACTTTTTAGGCAGAATTTTCTTTTTCATTCAAATTCCATATATTATTCTTGTAAAAGGGGGTTTTGTTTAAAAAGCCGTTAATACTCCTAAAACGTTAAAAAACACGTAATTTATGATTTCTTTTCAGAAAAAAATGTATATTGTCACAATATTCAGTGTTTTTTGTTTATTTTTCGACGAAAGCAATGAAATAAGCAGAAAATCATCGAAAAATTCACTTTTTCGGTGAAAAGAAAGTTCTTTTCGTTAAATGGCATATATTTTTTTTTTCTGAACTAAAAAAAAAGATGGTCTTTCTTAGATAAGATGTTAATTATCCTAAAAACGCTGGAAAGGGGATAATTTATGCAATTTTAGAGAAAAAAATGAATTGCAATAAAATGTTAATATATTTCTTGCTTTTTTCCTTCATTTTCAATCAAAAAATGGAAATGAAAAGAAAAAACACTAAAAACTCCTTTTTCTAAAAGAAATACATATTTGTTTTCCTTGAAAAAAGGGATTTTCTTCAAATTGTTGTTAAAACCACTAAAAAGGTTAAAATAGGGTAGTTTATGTAACTTTAAATAGAAAAACAATACGCTATAGCATATTGTTCATGTTTTTAATTAAAACATGGAAATTCATAGAAAATTAATTAAAAACTTACTTTTGGAAGTAAAAACATACTTTTTCTTATAAGGGATGATGGATTTGACATAAAAATATTGTAAAACCCTTAAAACCGTTAAAAAATGGATAATTCAAATCGCATATGTTATACTTGTAAAAGGGGGTTTTATGTAAATTGCCGTTAATACTCTTAAAAACTGAAAAAAACGTAATTTATATGTAATTTTAGATAGAAAAACTATATTGTAACATGAAAAAGTTATTGTCTACAAAATGTGTTTAAACTTCCAAAAACGTTAAAAATGGGTACTTTGTACAGTTTCAGAGAAATAAAATGTATATAGTGTTTATTTTCCTTTTTTTAATCAAAACACTGAAATCAAAAGAAAATGATAAAAAAAGTGACTTTTAGTGTTAAATCATTTTTTTTTTCGTAAAAGAGATGGTTTTCCTTTAAAAAATGTAAATATCCGAAAAACATTGAAAAAAGGGTCATTTATGCAGTTTTGAAGAAAAAAATATATTATCGTAAAAGGATAAAAGCTTAAAAATTGGTAATTTGTGCAATTTTAGAGAAAAAAATAATGTCTAGAAAAAGAATGTATTTTTTTGGTTTTATTCCACCAACAAATGAAAATAAAAAAAAAACATAGAAAAAGTCACTTTTTATGCAGAATTTTCTTCTTTTTTCAAATTGCATATGACATTTTCAAAAAAAGATTTTTGTTTAAAATGCCGTTAATATTCCTTAAAAACGTTAAAAAAAACATGTCATTTATGAATTTTTTCAGAAAAAAGGATATTGTCACAATACTCAGTGTTTTTTGTTTATTTTTTGACTAAAACAATGAAATAAGGAGAAAATCATCGAAAAATTCACTTTTTTGGTGAAAAGAAGTTTTTTTTTTCGTGAAATGGCATATACTCATTTTTTTTTTTAACTAAAAAAAGACGGTCTATCTTAGATAAGATGTTAATTCTTTTAAAAACGCTGGAAAATTTATGCAATTTTGAGAGAAAAAAATTAATTGCAGTAAAAAGTTAATATATTTCTTGCTCTTTCTTTCATTTTCAATCAAATCAAGGAAATGAAAAGAAAAAACTAAAAAATACTTTTTCTAAAAGAAATATATAGTTTTTACCTTGAAATGGCTTGTATTACATTTTTTATAACATGAAAAAGGGATTTTCTTCAAATTGTGTTTAAAATCAATAAAAAAGTTTAAGTAAGGAAGATTATGTAACTTTAAACAGAAAAACAATACGCTATAGCATATTTTTCATGGTTTTAATTAAAACATAGAAATTCATATAAAATTACGTTAAAACTCACTTTTGGAGGTAAAAACACACTTTTTTTTCTAAAAGATGATGGATTTGTCATAAAAATATTGTAAAACCCTTGAAAACGTTTGAAAATTGATAATTCAAATCGCATATGTTATTCTTGTTTAAGGGGATTTTATGTAAATTATCGTTAATACTCTTAAAAATGAAAAAAAACGTAATTTATGAAATTTTAGATAGAAAAAGTATATTATAATGTGAAAAAGTTGTTTTCTTCAAAATGTGTTTAAACGTCCAAAAATGTTAAAAATGGGTACTTTGTACAGTTTCGGAGAAAGAATATGTATATAGTGTTTATTTTCCTGTTTTTAATTAAACATTGAAATCAATAGAAAATTCAAATCGCATATGTTATTCTTGTTTAAGGGGATTTTATGTAAATTATCGTTAATACTCTTAAAAATGAAAAAAAAACGTAATTTATGAAATTTTAGATAGAAAAAGTATATTATAACATGAAAAAGTTGTTTTCTTCAAAATGTGTTTAAACGTCCAAAAAGGTTAAAAATGGGTACTTTGTACAGTTTCGGAGAAAGAATATGTATATAGTGTTTATTTTCCTGTTTTTAATTAAACATTGAAATCAATAGAAAATTACTAAAAAGTGACTTTTGGTGTAACATCATATTTTTTTTTCGTAAAAGAAATGATTTTCCTTTAAAAGTTGTAAATCTCCGAAAAACATTAAAAAAAAAGGGTCATTTATGCAGTTTTGGAAGAAAAAAAATGTTATCGTAAAATAAGGATAAAAGCATAAAAATAGGTAATTTGTGAAATTTTAAAGAAAAAAAATATTGATGAAAAAAAAATGTATTTTTTTTTTCTTCCACCAACAAATGAAAACAAGAAAAAACATTGAAAAAGTGACTTTTTAGGCAGAATTTTATTTTTCATTCAAATTCCATTCAAATTCAAATTCTTGTAAAATGGGGTTTTGTTTAAAATGCCGTTAATACTCCTAAAAACGTTAAAAAACACGTAGTTTATGATTTCTTTTCAGAAAAAAATGTATATTGTCACAATATTTAGTGTTTTTTGTTTATTTTTCGACGAAAGCAATGAAATAAACAAAAAATCATCGAAAAATTCACTTTTTCGGTGAAAAAGTTCTTTTCGTTAAATGGCATATATTTCTTTTTTTCTGAACCAAAAAAAGGATGGTCTTTCTTAAATAAGATATTAATTATCCTAAAAACGCTGGAAAGGGGATAATTGATGCAATTTTGAGAGAAAAAAATGTATTGCAATAAAATGTTAATATATTTCTTGCTTTTTTCCTTTATTTTCAATCAAAAAATGGAAATGAAAAGAAAAAACACTAAAAACTATTTTTTCTAAAAGAAATACATATTTGTTTTCCTTGAAAAAAGATATTTTCTTAAAATTGTTGTTAAAACCACTAAAAAGGTTAAAATAGGGTAGTTTATGTAACTTTAAATAGAAAAACAATACGCTATAGCATATTGTTCATGTTTTTAATTAAAACATGGAAATTCATAGAAAATTAATTAAAATCTTACTTTTGGAGGTGAAAAGATACTTTTTCTTATAAAGGATGATTGATTTGACATAAAAATATTGTAAAACTCTTAAAACCGTTAAAAAATGGATAATTCAAATCACATATGTTATACTTGTAAAAGGGGGTTTTATGTAAATTGTCGTTAATACTCTTAAAAACTGAAAAAAACGTAATTTACGTAATTTTAGATAGAAAAACTATATTGTAACATGAAAAAGTTATTGTCTACAAAATGTGTTTAAACTTCCAAAAACGTTAAAAATGGGTACTTTGTACAGTTTCAGAGAAATAAAATGTATATAGTGTATATTTTCCTTTTTTTAATCAAAACACCGAAATCAAAAGAAAATAATAAAAAAAGGTGACTTTTGGTGTTAAATCTTTTTTTTTCGTAAAAGAGATGGTTTTCCTTTAAAAAATGTAAATCTCCGAAAAACATTGAAAAAAGAGTCATTTATGCAGTTTTGGAGAAAAAAATATATTATCGTAAAAGAAGGATAAAAGCTTAAAAATAGGTAATTTGTGCAATTTCAGAGAAAAAATATAATGTCGAGAAAAAAAATGTATTTTTTTTGTTTTATTACACCAACAAATGAAAATAAGAACACAACATAGAAAAAGTCACTTTTTATGCAGAATTTTCTTCTTTTTTCAAATTGCATATTACACTTTCAAAAAAAAGGTTTTGTTTAAAATGCCGTTTTATACTCCTTAAAAACGTTAAAAACAGTTCATTTATGATTTTTTTTTTTCAGAAAAAAGGATATTGTCACAATACTCAGTGTTTTTTTTTTTTTTTTTTTTGACGAAAACAATAAAATAAGAAAAAAATCATCGAAAAATTCACTTTTTTGGTTAAAAAAAGTTTTTTTTCGTGAAATGGCATATACTCATTTTTTCTGAACTAAAAAAAGGTCTTTCTCAGATAAGATGTTAATTCTTTTAAAAACGATGGAAAAGGGAAGAAAAAAATGAATTCCAGTAAAAAGTTAATATATTTCTTGGTCTTTCTTTCATTTTCAATCAAATCAAGGAAATGAAAATAAAAAAAACAGTAAAAAATCCTTTTTCTAAAAGAAATATATAGTTTTTACCTTGAAATGGCTTGTATTACATTTTTCGTAACATGAAAAAGGGATTTTCTTCAAATTGTGTTTAAAATCAATAAAAAAGTTTAAGTAAGGAAGATTATGTAACTTTAAACAGAAAAACAATACGCTATAGCATATTTTTCATGTTTTTAATTAAAACATAGAAATTCATAGAAAATTACGTAAAAACTCACTTTTGGAGGTAAAAACATACTTTTTTTCCTAAAAGGTGATGGATTTGTCATAAAAATATTGTAAAACCCTTCAAAACGTACCAAAATTGATAATTCAAATCGCATATGTTATAATTGTTTAATGGGATTTTATGTAAATTATCGTTAATACTCTTAAAAAAATAAAAAAAACGTAATTTATGAAATTTAAGATAGAAAAAGTTAATTATAACATGAAAAAGTTGTTTTCTACAAAATATCTTTAAACGTCCAAAAAGCTTAAAAATGGGTACTTTGTACAGTTTCGGAGAAAGAAAATGTATATAGTGTTTATTTTCCTGTTTTTAATCAAAATATTGAAATCAATAGAAAATTACTAAAAAGTGACTTTTTGTGTAATATATTTTTTTCGAAAAAGAAATGATTTTCCTTTAAAAGTTGTAAATTTCCAAAAAACATTGAGAAAAGGGTCATTTATGCAGTTTTGGAGAAAAAAAATGTTATCGTAAAATAAGGATAAAATTATAAAAATACGTAATTTATGAAATTTTAGAGAAAAAAAATATTGTCGAGAAAAAGAATGTATTTTTTTTTTTGTTTTCTTCCACCAACAAATGAAAACAAGAAAAACATTGAAAAAGTCACTTTTTAGGCAGAATTTTCTTTTTCATTCAAATTGCATATATTATTCTTGTAAAAGGGGGTTTTGTTTAAAATGCCGTTAATACTCCTAAAAACGTTAAAAAACACGTAATTTATGATTTCTTTTCAGAAAAAAATGTATATTGTATATATTGTATATATTGTATATTCAGTGTTTTTTTCTTTATTTTTTGACGAAACCATTGAAATAACCAGAAAATCATCAAAAAATTCACTTTTTCGGTGAAAAGAAAGTTCTTTTCGTTAAATGGCATATATTTATTTTTCTTCAGAACTAAAAAAATGATGGTCTTTCTTAGATAAGATGTTAATTATCCTAAAAACGCTTGAAAGGGGATAATTTATGCAATTTTGAGAGAAAAAAAAATGAATTGCAATAAAATGTTAATATATTTCTTGCTTTTTTCCTTCATTTTAAATCAAAAAATGGAAATGAAAAGAAAAAACACTAAAAACTCCTTTTTCTAAAACAAATACATATTTGCTTTCCTTGAAAAAAGGGATTTTCTTCAAATTGTTGTTAAAACCACTAAAAAGGTTTAAATAGGGTTGTTTATGTAACTTTAAATAGAAAAACAATACGCTATATCATATTTTTCATGTTTTTAATCAAAACATGGAAATTCATAGAAAATTAATTTAAATATTACTTTTGGAGGTAAAAAGATACTTTTTCTTATAAGGGATGATGGATTTGTCATAAAAATATTGTAAAACTTTTAAAACCGTTAAAAAATTGATAATTCAAATCGCATATGTTATACTTGTAAAAGGGGGTTTTATGTAAATTGTCGTTAATACTCTTAAAAACTGAAAAAAACGTAATTTATGTAATTTTAGATATAAAAAAACTATATTGTTACATGATAAATTTATTGTCTACAAAATGTGTTTAAGCTTCCAAAAACGTTAAAAATGGGTACTTTGTTCAGTTTCAGAAAAATAAAATGTATATAGTGTATATTTTCCTTTTTTTAATCAAAACACTGAAATCAAAAGAAAATGATAAAAAAAGTGACTTTTGGTGTTAAATCTTTTTTTTTTCGTAAAAGAGATGGTTTTCCTTTGAAAAATGTAAATCTCCGAAAAACATTGAAAAAAACAAGAAAAAACATTGAAAAAGTCACTTTTTAGGCAGAATTTTCTTTTTCATTCAAAAAAGCCGTTAATACTCCTAAATACGTTAAAAAACACGTAATTTATGATTTTTTTCTGAAAAAAAATGTATATTGTCACAATATTCAATGTTTTTTGTTTATTTATCGATGAAAGCAATGAAATAAGCAGAAAATCATCGAAAAATTAACTTTTTCGGTGAAAAGAAAGTTCTTTTCGTGCATATATTTTTTTTTTTCTTAACTAAAAAAAAGATGGTCTTTCTTAGATAAGATGCTAATTATCCTAAAAACACTGGAAAGGGGATAATTTATGCAATTTTGGGAGAAAAAAATGAATTGCAATAAAATGTTAATATATTTTTTGCTTTTTTCCTTCTTTTTCAATCAAAAAATGAAAATGAAAAGAAAAAACACTAAAAACTCCTTTTTCTAAAAGAAATACATTTGTTTTCCTTGAAAAAAGGGATTTTCTTCAAATTCTTGTTAAAACCACTAAAAAGGTTAAAATAGGGTAGTTTATGTAACTTTAAATAGAAAAACAATACGCTAGAGCATATTTTTCATGTTTTTAATTAAAACATGGAAATTCATAGAAAATTAATTAAAAACTTACTTTTGGAAGTAAAAACATACTTTTTCTTATAAGGGATGATGGATTTGACAAAAATATTGTAAAACCCTTAAAACCGTTAAAAAATAGATAATTCAAATCCCATATGTTATACTTGTAAAAGGGGGTTTTATGTAAATTGCCGTTAATACTCTTAAAAACTGAAAAAAACGTAATTTATGTAATTTTAGATAGAAAAACTATATAGTAACATGAAAAAGTTATTGTCTACAAAATGTGTTTAAACTTCCAAAAACGTTAAAAATTGGTACTTTGTACAGTTTCAGAGAAATAAAATGTACAAAGTGTTTATTTTCTTTTTTTTTTATAAAAACACTGAA
>CM035175.1:571727-589332 GCA_020233015.1 Callinectes sapidus | reverse complement strand
GAAAAACATTTAAAAAAGGGTCATTTACGCAGTTTTGGAGAAAAAAATATATTATCGTAAAAGAAGGATAAAAGCTTAAAAATAGGTAATTTGTGTAATTTTAGATAAAAAAAATGATGTTGAGAAAAAGAATGTATTTTTTTGGTTTTATTCCACCAACAAATGAAAATAAGAAAAAAACATAGAAAAAGTCACTTTTTATGCAGAATTTTCTTATTTTTTGAAATTACATATTACACTTTCAAAAAAAGGTTTTGTTTAAAATGCCGTTAATACTCCTTAAAAACGTTAAAAAAAGGTCATTTATGAATTTTTTTCAGAAAAAAGGATAAAATCACAATACTCAGTGTTTTTTGTTTATTTTTTGACGAAAACAATGAAATAAGGAAAAAATCATCGAAAAATTCACTTTTTTGGTGAAAAGAAGTTTTTTTTTCGTGAAATGGCATATACTCCTTTTTTCTGAACTAAAAAAAGATGGTCTATTTTAGATAAGATGTTAATTCGTTTAAAAACGCTGAAAAAAGGATAATTTATGCAATTTTGAGACAAAAAAATGAATTGCAGTAAAAAGTTAATATATTTCTTGCTCTTTCTTTCATTTTCAATCAAATCAAGGAAATGAAAAGAAAAAAAACACTAAAAAATCCTTTTTCTAAAAGAAATATATAGTTTTTTAACTTGAAATGGCTTGTATTACATTTTTCGTAACATGAAAAAGGGATTTTCTTCAAATTGTTTTTAAATTCAATAAAAAAGTTTAAGTAGGGAAGATTATGTAACTTTAAACAAAAAAACAGTACGCTATAGCATATTTTTCATGTTTTTAATTAAAACATAGAAATTCATAGAAAATTACGTAAAAACTCACTTTTGGAGGTAAAAACATACTTTTTATTCAAAAAGATGATGGATTTGTCATAAAAATATTGTAAAACCCTTCAAAACGTTGGAAAATGGATAATTCAAATCGCATATGTTATACTTGTTTAAGGGGATTTTATGTAAATTATCGTTAATACTCTTAAAAACGAAAAAAACGTAATTTATGAAATTTTAGATAGAAAAAGTATATTATAACATGAAAAAGGTGTTTTGTACAAAATATGTTTAAACGTCCAAAAAGGTTAAAAATGGGTACTTTGTACAGTTTCGGAGAAAGAAAATGTATATAGTGTTTATTTTCCTGTTTTTAATCAAAACATTGAAATCAATAGAAAATTATTAAAAAGTTACTTTTGGTGTAATATCATATTTTTTTCGTAAAAGAAATGATTTTCCTTTAAAAGTTGTAAATCTCCAAAAAACATTAAAAAAATGGTCATTTATGCAGTTTTGGAGAAAAAAATGTTATCATAAAATAAGGATAAAAGCATAAAAATAAGTAATTTGTGCAATTTTAGAGAAAAAAAATATTGTCGAGAAAAAGAATGTATTGTTTTTGGTTTTCTTCCACTAACAAATGAAAACAAGAAAAAACATGGAAAAATCACTTTTTAGGCAGAATTTTCTTTATCATTCAAATTCCATATATTATTCTTGTAAAAGGGGGTTTTTGTTTAAAAAGCCGTTAATACTCCTAATAACGTTAAAAAACACGTAATTTATTATTTCTTTTCAGAAAAAAAAATGTATATTGTCACAATATTCAGTGTTTTTTGTTTATTTTTCGACGAAAGCAATGAAATAAGCAGAAAATCATCGAAAAATTAACTTTTTCGGTGAAAGAAAGTTCTTTTCGTTAAAAATGGCATATATTTTTTTTTTTTTAACTAAAAAAAAAATGGTCTTTCTTAGATAAGATGTTAATTATCCTAAAAACGCTGAAAAGGGGATAATTTATGCAATTTTGAGAGAAAAAAATGAATTGCAATAAAACGTTAATATATTTCTTGCTTTTTTCCTTCATTTTCAATAAAAAAATGGAAATAAAAAGAAAAAACAATAAAAACTCCTATTTCTAAAAGAAATAAATATTTGTTTTCCTTGAAAAAAGGGATTTTCTTCAAATTGTTCTTAAAACCACTGAAAAGGTTTAAATAGGGTAGTTTATGTAACTTTAAATAGAAAAACAATACGCTATAGCATATTGTTCATGTTTTTAATTAAAACATGGAAATTCATAAAAAATTAATTAAAATCTTACTTTTGTAGGTAAAAATATACTTTTTCTTATAAGAGATTATGGATTTGTCATAAAAATATTGTAAAACCCTTAAAACCGTTAAAAAATGCAAAATTCAAATCGCATATATTATAGTTGTAAAAGGGGGGTTTTATGTAAATAACCGTTAATACTCTTAAAAACTGAAAAAAACGTAATTTATGTAACATGAAAAAGTTATTGTCTACAAAATGTGTTTAAACTTCCAAACACGTTAAAAAAGGGTACTTTGTGCAGTTTCAGAGAACCAAAATGCATATTGTGTTTATTTTCCTTTTTTTAATCAAAACACTGAAATCAAAAGAAAATGATAAAAAGAAGTGACTTTTGGTGTTAAATCATTTTTTTTCGTAAAAGAGATGGTTTTCCTTTAAAAAATGTAAATTTCCGAAAAATATTGAAAAAAGGGTCATTTATGCAGTTTTGGAGAAAAAAATATATTATCGTAAAGGAAGGATAAAAGCTTAAAAATAGGTCATTTGTGCAATTTTAGAGAAAAAAATAATGTCGAGAAAAAGAATGTATATTTTTGGTTTTATTCCACCAACAAATGAAAATAAGAAAAAAACATAGAAAAAGTCACTTTTTATGTAGAATTTTCTTATTTTTTCATATTGCATATTACACTTTCAAAAAAAAAGGTTTGGTTTAAAATGCCGTTTTATACTCCTTCAAAACTTAAAAAACAGGTCATTTATGAATTAAAAAAAAAAAAAAGGATATTGCCACAATACTCAGTGTTTTTTGTTTATTTTTTGACGAAAACAATGAAATAAGGAGAAAATCATCGAAAAATTCACTTTTTTGGTGAAAAGAAGTTTTTTTTTCGTGAAATGGCATATACTCATTTTTTTTTTAACTAAAAAAAGACGGTCTGTCTTAGATAAGATGTTAATTCTTTTAATAAACGCTGGAAAAGGTATAATTTATGCAATTTTGAGAGAAAAAGATTAATTGCAGTAAAAAGTTAATATATTTCTTGCTCTTTCTTTCATTTTCAATCAAATCAAGGAAATGAAAAGAAAAAAACTAAAAAATACTTTTTCTAAAAGAAATATATAGTTTTTACCTTGAAATGGCTTGTATTACATTTTTTATAACATGAAAAAGAGATTTACTTCAAATTGTGTTTAAAATCAATAAAAAAGTTTAAGTAAGGAAGATTATGTAACTTTAAACAGAAAAACAATACGCTATAGCATATTTTTCATGTTTTTAATTAAAACATAGAAATTCATAGAAAATTACGTAAAAACTCACTTTTGGAGGTAAAAACACACTTTTTTTTCTAAAAGATGATGGATTTGTCATAAAAATATTGTAAAACCCTTGAAAACGTTTGAAAATTGATAATTCAAATCGCATATGTTATTCTTGTTTAAGGGGATTTTATGTAAATTATCGTTAATACTCTTAAAAATGAAAAAAAAAGTAATTTATGAAATTTTAGATAGAAAAAGTATATTATAACATGAAAAAGTTGTTTTCTACAAAATGTGTTTAAACGTCGAAAAAGGTTAAAAATGGGTACTTTGTACAGTTTCGGAGAAAGAAAATGTATATTGTGTTTATTTGTCTGTTTTTAATCAAAACATTGAAATCAATAGAAAATTATTAAAAAGTTACTTTTGGTGTTATATCATATTTTTTTTCGTAAAAGAAATGATTTTCCTTTAAACGTTGTAAATCTCCAAAAAACATTGAAAAAATGGTCATTTATGCAGTTTTGGAGAAAAAAAATGTTATCGTAAAATAAGGATAAAAGCATAAAAATAGGTAATTTGTGCAATTTTAGAGAAAAAAAAATATTGTCGAGAAAAAGAATGTATTTTTTTGGTTTTCTTCCACCAACAAATAAAAACAAGAAAAAACATTGAAAAAGTCACTTTTTATGCAGAATTTTCTTTTTCATTCAAAATGCATATATTATTCTTGTAAAAGGGGTTTTTGTCTAAAATGCCGTTAATACTCCTAAAAACGTTAAAAAACACGTATTTTATGATTTCTTTTCAGAAAAAAATGTATATTGTCACAATATTCAGTGTTTTCTGTTTATTTTTCGACGAAAGCAATGAAATAAGCAGAAAATCATCGAAAAATTCACTTTTTCGGTGAAAAGAAAATTTTTTTCGTTAAATGGCATATATTTCTTTTTTTCTGAAATAAAAAAAAGATGGTCTTTCTTAGATATGATGTTAATTATCCTAAAAACGCTTCAAAGGGGATAATTTATGCAATTTTGAGAAAAAAAAATGAATTGCAATAAAATGTTAATATATTTCTTGCTTTTTTCCTTCATTTTCAATCAAAAAATGGAAATGAAAAGAAAAAACACTAAAAACTCCTTTTTTTCTAAAAAAAAAAATACATTTTTGCTTTCCTTGAAAAAAGAGATTTTCTTCAAATTGATGTTAAAACCACTAAAAAGGTTTAAATAGGGTAGTTTATGTAACTTTAAATAGAAAAACAATACGCTATATCATATTGTTCATGTTTTTATTTAAAACATGGAAATTCATAGAAAATTAATTAAAATCTTACTTTTGTAGGTAAAAAGATACTTTTTCTTATAAGGGATGATGGATATGTCATAAAAATATTGTAAAACCCTTAAAACCGTTAAAAAATGGATAACTCAAATCGCATATGTTATACTTGTAAATAGGGGTTTTATGTAAATTGTCGTTAATACTCTTAAAAACTGAAAAAAACGAAATTTATGTAATTTTAGATAGAAAAACTATATTGTAACATGAAAAAGTTATTGTCTACAAAATGTGTTTAAACTTCCAAACACGTTAAAAATGGGTACTTTGTACAGTTTCAGAGAAATAAAATATATATAGTGTATATTTTCCTTTTTTTTAATCAAAACACTGAAATCAAAAGAAAATGATAAAAAAAGTGACTTTTGGTGTTAAATCTTTTTTTTTTTCGTAAAAGAGATGGTTTTCCTTTAAAAAATGTAAATCTCCGAAAACCATTGAAAAAAGGGTCATTTATGCAGTTTTGGAGAAAAAAATTTATCGTAAAAGAAGGATAAAAGCTTAAAAATAGGTAATTTGTGCAATTTCAAAGAAAAAAATAATGTCGAGAAAAAGAATGTATTTTTTTTTTTTTATTCAACCAACAAATGAAAATAAGAACAAAACATAGAAAAAGTCACTTTTTATGCAGAATTTTCTTCTTTTTTCAAATTGCATATTACACTTTCAAAAAAAATGTTTTGTTTAAAATGCCGTTTTATTCTCCTTAAAAACGTTAAAAACAGGTCATTTATGAATTAAAAAAAAAAAAGGATATTGTCACAATACTCATTGTTTTTTGTTTATTTTTTGACGAAAACAATGAAATAAGGAGAAAATCATCGAAAAATTCACTTTTTTGGTGAAAATAAGTTTTTTTTCGTGAAATGGCATATACTCCTTTTTTTTTGAAGTAAAAAAAGATGCTCTTTCTTATATAAGATGTTATTTCTTTTAAAAACGCTGGAAAAGGTATAATTTATGCAATTTTGAGAGAAAAAAATGAATTGCAGTAAAAAGTTAATATATTTCTTGCTCTTTCTTTCATTTTCAATCAAATCAAGGAAATGGAAAGAAAAAAAACACTAAAAAATCCTTTTTCTCAAAGAAATATGTAGTTTTTACCTTGAAATGGCTTGTATTACATTTTTCGTAACATGAAAAAGGGATTTTCTTCAAATTGTGTTTAAATTCAATAAAAAAGTTTAAGTAGGGAAGATTATGTAACTTTAAACAGAAAAACAATACGCTATAGCATATTTTTCATGTTTTTAATTAAAACATAGAAATTCATAGAAAATTACGTAAAAACTCACTTTTGGAGGTAAAAACATACTTTTTTTCTAAAAGATGATGGATTTGTCATAAAAATATTGTAAAACCCTTCAAAACGTTGGAAAATGGATAATTGAAATCGCATATGTTATACTTGTTTAAGGGGATTTTATGTAAATTATTGTTAATACTCCTAAAAATGAAAAAAACGTAATTTATGATATTTTAGATAGAAAAAGTATATTATAACATGAAAAAGTTGTTTTCTACAAAATGTGTTTAAACGTCCAAAAAGGTTAAAAATAGGTACTTTGTACACTTTCGGAGAAAGAATATGTATATAGTGTTTATTTTCTTGTTTTTAATAGAAACATTGAAATCAATAGAAAATTACTAAAAAGTGACTTTTGGTGTAATATATTTTTTTCGTAAAAGAAATGATTTTCTTTTAAAAGTTGTAAATCTCCGAAAAACATTGAAAAAAGGGTCATATATGCAGTTTTGGAAAAAAAAATGTTATCGTAAAATAAGGATAAAAGCATAAAAATAGGTAAATTGTGCAATTTTAGAGAAAAAAAAATATTGTCGAGAAAAAGAATGTATTTTTTTTGGTTTTCTTCCACCAACAAATGAAAACTAGAAAAAACATTGAAAAAGTGACTTTTTAGGCAGAATTTTCTTTTTCATTCAAATTCCATATATTATTCTTGTAAAAGGGAGTTTTGTTTAAAATGCCGTTAATACTCCTAAAAACGTTAAAAACACGTAATTTATGATTTCTTTTCAGAAAAAAATGTATATTGTCACAATAATTAGTGTTTTTTGTTTATTTTTCGACGAAAGCAATGAAATAAACAGAAAATCATCGAAAAATTCACTTTTTCGGTGAAAAGAAAGTTCTTTTCGTTAAATGGCATATATTTTTTTTTCTGAACTAAAAAAATAATGGTCTTTCTTAGATAAGATGTTAATTATCCTAAAAACGCTGGAAAAAGGATAATTTATGCAATTTTGAGAGAAAAAAATGAATTGCAATAAAATATTAATATATTTCTTGCTTTTTTCCTTCATTTTCAATCAAAAAATGGAAATGAAAAGAAAAAACACTAAAAACTTTTTTTTTCTAAAAGAAATACATATTTGTTTTCCTTGAAAAAAGGGATTTTCTTCAAATTGTTGTTAAAACCACTAAAAAGGTTAAAATAGGGGAGTTTATGTAACTTTAAATAGAAAAACAATATGCTATAGCATATTATTCATGTTTTTACTTAAAACATGGAAATTCATAGAAAATTAATTAAAAACTTACTTTTGGAGGAAAAAACATACTATTTCTTATAAGGGATGATGGATTTGACATAAAAATACTCTTAAAAACTGAAAAAAACGTAATTTATGTAATTTTAGATAGAAAAACTATATTGTAACATAAAAAAAAATTATTGTCTACAAAATGTGTTTAAATTTCCAAAAACGTTAAAAATGGGTACTTTGTACAGTTTCAGAGAAATAAAATGTATATAGTGTATATTTTCCTTTTTTTAATCAAAACACTGAAATCAAAAGAAAATGATAAAAAAAGTGACTTTTGGTGTTAAATCTTTTTTTTTTCGTAAAAGAGATGGTTTTCCTATAAAAAATGTAAATCTCCGAAAAACATTGAAAAAAGGGTCATTTATGCAGTTTTGGAGAAAAAATATATTATCGTAAAAGAAGGATAAAAGCTTAAAAATAGGTAATTTGTGCAATTTCAAAGAAAAAAATAATGTCGAGAAAAAGAATGTATTTTTTTGGTTTTATTCAACCAACAAATGAAAATAAGAACAAAACATAGAAAAAGTCACTTTTTATGCAGAATTTTCTTCTTTTTTCAAATTGCATATTACACTTTCAAAAAAAAGTTTTTGTTTAAAATGCCGTTAATACTCCTTAAAAACGTTAAAAAAACAGGTCATTTATGAATTTTTTCAGAAAAAAGGATATTGTCACAATACTCAGTGTTTTTTATTTATTTTTTGACGAAAACAATGAAATAAGGAGAAAATCATCGAAAAATTAACTTTTTTGGTGAAAAGAAGTTTTTTTTCGTGAAATGGCATATACACCTTTTTTCTGAACTAAAAAAAGATGGTCTATCTTAGATAAGATGTTAATTCTTTTAAAAACGCTGAAAAAGGGATAATTTATGCAATCTTGAGACAAAAAAATGAATTGCAGTAAAAAGTTAATATATTTCTTGCTCTTTCTTTCATTTTCAATCAAATCAAGGAAATGAAAAGAAAAAAAAAACACTAAAAAATCCTTTTTCTAAAAGAAATATATAGTTTTTACCTTGAAATGGCTTGTATTACATTTTTCGTAACATTAAAAAGGGATTTTCTTCAAATTGTGTTTAAAATCAATAAAAAAGTTTAAGTAGGGAAGATTATGTAACTTTAAACAGAAAAACAATACGCTATAGCATATTTTTCATGTTTTTAATTAAAACATAGAAATTCATAGAAAATTACGTAAAAACTCACTTTTGGAGGTAAAAACATACTTTTTTTCTAAAAGATGATGGATTTGTCATAAAAATATTGTAAAACCCTTCAAAACGTTGGAAAATGGATAATTGAAATCGCATATGTTATACTTGTTTAAGGGGATTTTATGTAAATTATTGTTAATACTCTTAAAAATGAAAAAAACGTAATTTATGATATTTTACATAGAAAAAGTATATTATAACATGAAAAAGTTGTTTTCTACAAAATGTGTTTAAACGTCCAAAAAGGTTAAAAATGGGTACTTTGTACACTTTCGGAGAAAGAATATGTATATAGTGTTTATTTTCTTGTTTTTAATAGAAACATTGAAATCAATAGAAAATTACTAAAAAGTGGCTTTTGGTGTAATATATTTTTTTCGTAAAAGAAATGATTTTCTTTTAAAAGTTGTAAATCTCCGAAAAACATTGAAAAAGGGTCATATATGCAGTTTTGGAAAAAAAAATGTTATCGTAAAATAAGGATAAAAGCATAAAAATAGGTAAATTGTGCAATTTTAGAGAAAAAAAATATTGTCGAGAAAAAGAATGTATTTATTTTGGTTTTCTTCCACCAACAAATGAAAACTAGAAAAAACATTGAAAAAGTGACTTTTTAGGCAGAATTTTCTTTTTCATTCAAATTCCATATATTATTCTTGTAAAAGGGAGTTTTGTTTAAAATGCCGTTAATACTCCTAAAAACGTTAAAAACACGTAATTTATGATTTCTTTTCAGAAAAAAATGTATATTGTCACAATAATTAGTGTTTTTTGTTTATTTTTCGACGAAAGCAATGAAATAAACAGAAAATCATCGAAAAATTCACTTTTTCGGTGAAAAGAAAGTTCTTTTCGTTAAATGGCATATATTTTTTTTCTGAACTAAAAAAATAATGGTCTTTCTTAGATAAGATGTTAATTATCCTAAAAACGCTGGAAAAAGGATAATTTATGCAATTTTGAGAGAAAAAAATGAATTGCAATAAAATATTAATATATTTCTAGCTTTTTTCCTTCATTTTCAATCAAAAAATGGAAATGAAAAGAATAAACACTAAAAACTCCTTTTTCTAAAAGAAATACTTATTTGTTTTCCTTGAAAAAAGGGATTTTCTTCAAATTGTTGTTAAAACCACTAAAAAGGTTAAAATAGGGGAGTTTATGTAACTTTAAATAGAAAAACAATATGCTATAGCATATTATTCATGTTTTTACTTAAAACATGGAAATTCATAGAAAATTAATTAAAAACTTACTTTTGGAGGAAAAAACACTATTTCTTATAAGGGATGATGGATTTGACATAAAAATACTCTTAAAAACTGAAAAAAACGTAATTTATGTAATTTTAGATAGAAAAACTATATTGTAACATAAAAAAAAATTATTGTCTACAAAATGTGTTTAAATTTCCAAAAACGTTAAAAATGGGTACTTTGTACAGTTTCAGAAAAATAAAATGTATATAGTGTATATTCTCCTTTTTTTAATCAAAACACTGAAATCAAAAGAAAATGATAAAAAAAGTGACTTTTGGTGTTAAATCATTTTTTTTTTTCGTAAAAGAGATGGTTTTCCTTTAAAAAATGTAAATCTCCGAAAAACATTGAAAAAAGGGTCATTTATGCAGTTTTGGAGAAAAAATATATTATCGTAAAAGAAGGATAAAAGCTTAAAAATAGGTAATTTGTGCAATTTCAAAGAAAAAAATAATGTCGAGAAAAAGAATGTATTTTTTTGGTTTTATTCCACCAACAAATGAAAATAAGAACAAAACATAGAAAAAGTCACTTTTTATGCAGAATTTTCTTCTTTTTTCAAATTGCATATTACACTTTCAAAAAAAATGTTTTGTTTAAAATGCCGTTTTATTCTCCTTAAAAACGTTAAAAACAGGTCATTTATGAATTAAAAAAAAAAGGATATTGTCACAATACTCATTGTTTTTTGTTTATTTTTTGACGAAAACAATGAAATAAGGAGAAAATCATCGAAAAATTCACTTTTTTGGTGAAAATAAGTTTTTTTTTCGTGAAATGGCATATACTCCTTTTTTCTGAAGTAAAAAAAGATGGTCTTTCTTATATAAGATGTTAATACTTTTAAAAACGCTGGAAAAGGTATAATTTATGCAATTTTGAGAGAAAAAAATGAATTGCAGTAAAAAGTTAATATATTTCTTGCTCTTTCTTTCATTTTCAATCAAATCAAGGAAATGAAAAAAAAAACACTAAAAAATCCTTTTTGTAAAAGAAATATATAGTTTTTACCTTGAAATGGCTTGTATTACATTTTTCGTAACATGAAAAAGGGATTTTCTTCAAATTGTGTTTAAAATCAATAAAAAGTTTAAGTAGGGAAGATTATGTAACTTTAAACAGAAAAACAATTCTATATAGCATATTTTTCATGTTTTTAATTAAAACATAGAAATTCATAGAAAATTACGTAAAAACTCACTTTTGGAGGTAAAAACATACTTTTTTTCTAAAAGATGATGGATTTGTCATAAAAATATTGTAAAACCCTTCAAAACGTTGGAAAATGGATAATTGAAATCGCATATGTTATACTTGTTTAAGGGGATTTTATGTAAATTATTGTTAATACTCTTAAAAATGAAAAAAACGTAATTTATGATATTTTAGATAGAAAAAGTATATTATAACATGAAAAAGTTGTTTTCTACAAAATGTGTTTAAACGTCCAAAAAGGTTAAAAATGGGTACTTTGTACACTTTCGGAGAAAGAATATGTATATAGTGTTTATTTTCTTGTTTTTAATAGAAACATTGAAATCAATAGAAAATTACTAAAAAGTGACTTTTGGTGTAATATATTTTTTTCGTAAAAGAAATGATTTTCTTTTAAAAGTTGTAAATCTCCGAAAAACATTGAAAAAAGGGTCATATATGCAGTTTTGGAAAAAAAAATGTTATCGTAAAATAAGGATAAAAGCATAAAAATAGGTAAATTGTGCAATTTTAGAGAAAAAAAAATATTGTCGAGAAAAAGAATGTATTTTTTTTGGTTTTCTTCCACCAACAAATGAAAACTAGAAAAAACATTGAAAAAGTGACTTTTTAGGCAGAATTTTCTTTTTCATTCAAATTCCATATATTATTCTTGTAAAAGGGAGTTTTGTTTAAAATGCCGTTAATACTCCTAAAAACGTTAAAAACACGTAATTTATGATTTCTTTTCAGAAAAAAATGTATATTGTCACAATAATTAGTGTTTTTTGTTTATTTTTCGACGAAAGCAATGAAATAAACAGAAAATCATCGAAAAATTCACTTTTTCGGTGAAAAGAAAGTTCTTTTCGTTAAATGGCATATATTTTTTTTTCTGAACTAAAAAAATAATGGTCTTTCTTAGATAAGATGTTAATTATCCTAAAAACGCTGGAAAAAGGATAATTTATGCAATTTTGAGAGAAAAAAATGAATTGCAATAAAATATTAATATATTTCTTGCTTTTTTCCTTCATTTTCAATCAAAAAATGGAAATGAAAAGAAAAAACACTAAAAACTCCTTTTTCTAAAAGAAATACATATTTGTTTTCCTTGAAAAAAGGGATTTTCTTCAAATTGTTGTTAAAACCACTAAAAAGGTTAAAATAGGGGAGTTTATGTAACTTTAAATAGAAAAACAATATGCTATAGCATATTATTCATGTTTTTACTTAAAACATGGAAATTCATAGAAAATTAATTAAAAACTTACTTTTGGAGGAAAAAACATACTATTTCTTATAAGGGATGATGGATTTGACATAAAAATACTCTTAAAAACTGAAAAAAACGTAATTTATGTAATTTTAGATAGAAAAACTATATTGTAACATAAAAAAAAATTATTGTCTACAAAATGTGTTTAAATTTCCAAAAACGTTAAAAATGGGTACTTTGTACAGTTTCAGAGAAATAAAATGTATATAGTGTATATTTTCCTTTTTTTAATCAAAACACTGAAATCAAAAGAAAATGATAAAAAAAAGTGACTTTTGGTGTTAAATCTTTTTTTTTTTCGTAAAAGAGATGGTTTTCCTTTAAAAAATATAAATCTCCGAAAAACATTGAAAAAAGGGTCATTTATGCAGTTTTGGAGAAAAAAATATATTATCGTAAAAGAAGGATAAAAGCGTAAAAATAGGTAATTTGTGCAATTTCAGAGAAAAAAATAATGTCGTGAAAAAGAATGTATTTTTTTTGTTTTATTCCACCAACAAATGAAAATAAGAAAAAACATAGAAAAAGTCACTTTTTTTGCAGTATTTTCTTCTTTTTTCAAATTGCATATTACACTTTCAAAAAAAAGGTTTAGTTTAAAATGTCGTTTTATACTCCTTAAAAACGTTAAAAAACAGGTCATTTATGAATTTTTTTCAGAAAAAAGGATATTGTCACAATATTCAGTGTTTTTTGTTTATTTTTTGACGAAAACAATGAAATAAGGAGAAAATCATCGAAAAATCCACTTTTTTGGTGAAAAGAAGTTTTTTTTCGTGAAATGGCATATACTCTTTTTTCTGAACTAAAAAAAGATGGTCTTTCTTACATAAGATGTTAATTCTTTTAAAAACGCTGGAAAAGGGATAATTTATGCAATTTTGAGACAAAAAAATGAATTGCAGTAAAAAGTTAATATATTTCTTGCTCTTTCTTTCATTTTCAATCAAATCAAGGAAATAAAAAGGAAAAAACAGTAAAAAATCCTTTTTCTAAAAGAAATATATAGTTTTTACCTTGAAATGGCTTGAATTACATTTTTCGTAAGATGAAAAAGGGATTTTCTTCAAATTGTATTTAAATTCAATAAAAAAGTTTAAGTAAGGAAGATTATGTAACTTTAAACAGAAAAACAATACGCTATACCATATTTTTCATGTTTTTAATTAAAACATAGAAATTCATAGAAAATTACGTAAAAACTCACTTTTGGAGGTTAAAACATACTTTTCTTCTAAAAGATGATGGATTTGTCATAAAAATATTGTAAAACCCTTCAAAACGTTGGAAAATGGATAATCCAAATCGCATATGTTATACTTGTTTAAGAGGATTTTATGTAAATTATCGTTAATACTCTTAAAAATGAAAAAAACGTAATTTATGAAATTTTAGATAGAAAAAGTCTATTATAACATGAAAAAGTTGTTTTCTACAAAATGTGTTTAAACGTCCAAAAAGGTTAAAAATTGGTACTTTGTACAGTTTCGGAGAAAGAAAATGTATAAGCGTTTATTTTCCTGATTTTAATCAAAACATTGAAATCAATAGAAAATTACTAAAAAGTGACTTTTGGTGTAATATCATATTTTTTTTCGTAAAAGAAATGATTTTCCTTTAAAAGTTGTAATTCTCCGAAAAACATTGAAAAAAGGGTCATTTATTCAGTTTTGGAGAAAGAAAAATATTTTATCGTAAAATAAGGATAAAAGCATAAAAATAGGTAATTTGTGCAATTTTAGAGAAAAAAAATATTGTCGATAAAAAAAATGTATTTTTTTGGTTTTCTTCCACCAACAAATGAAAACAAGAAAAAACATTGAAAAAGTCACTTTTTAGGCAGAATTTTCTTTTGCATTCAAATTCCATATATTATTCTTGTAAAAGGGAGTTTTGTTTAAAAAGCCGTTAATACTCCTAAAAACGTTAAAAAACACGTAATTTATGATTTCTTTTCAGAAAAAAATGTATATTTTCACAATATTCAGTGTTTTCTGTTTATTTTTCGACGAAAGCAATGAAATAAGCAGAAAAACATCGAAAATTTTTTTTTTTCGGTGAAAAGAAAGTTCTTTTCGTTAAATGGCATATATTTCTTTTTTTTTCTGAACTAAAAAAAAAGATGGTCTTTCTTAGATAAGATGTTAATTATCCTAAAAACGCTTGAAAGGGGATAATTTATACAATTTTGAGAGAAAAAAATGAATTACAATAAAATGTTAATATATTTCTTGCTTTTTCCTTCATTTTCAATCAAAAAATGGAAATGAAAAGAAAAAACACTAAAAACTCCTTTTTCTAAAAGAAATACATATTTCTTTTCCTTGAAAAAAGGGATTTTCTTCAAATTATTGTTAAAACCACTAAAAACATTAAAATAGGGTAGTTTATGTAACTTTAAATAGAAAAACAATACACTATAGCATACTGTTCATGTTTTTAATTAAAACATGGAAATTCATAGAAAATTAATTAAAAACTTACTTTTGGAAGTAAAAATAAACTTTTTCTTATAAGGGATGATGGATTTGACATAAAAATATTGTAAAACCCTTAAAACCGTTAAAAAATGGATAATTCAAATCGCATATGTTATACATGTAGAAGGGGGATTTATGTAAATTGCCGTTAATACTCTTAAAAACTGAAAAAAATGTAATTTATGTAATTTAAATAGAAAAACTATATTGTAACATGAAAAAGTTATTGTCTACAAAATGTGTTTAAACTTCCAAAAACGTTAAAAATGGGTACTTTGTACAGTTTCAGAGAAATAAAATGTATATGGTGTTTATTTTCCTTTTTTTAATCAAAACACTGAAATCAAAAGAAAATTATAAAAAAAGTGACTTTTAGTGTTAAATCTTTTTTTTTTTTTTTTCGTAAAAGAGATGGTTTTCCTTTAAAAAATGTAAATCTCCGAAAAACATTTAAAAAAGGGTCATTTATGCAGTTTTGGAGAAAAAAATATATTATCGTAAAAAAAGGATAAAAGCTTTAAAATTGGTAATTTGTGCAATTTTAGAGAAAAAAATAATGTCGAGAAAAAGAATGTATTTTTTTGGTTTTATTCCACCAACAAATGAAAATGAGAAAAAAACATAGAAAAAGTCACTTTTTATGCAGAATTTTCTTCTTTTTTCAAATTGCATATTACACTTTCAAAAAAAAGGTTTTGTTTAAAATGCCGTTAATACTCCTTAAAAACGTTAAAAAAACAGGTCATTTATGAATTTTTTCAGAAAAAAGAATATTGTCACAATACTCAGTGTTTTTTGTTTATTTTTTGACGAAAACAATGAAATACGGAGAAAATCATCGAAAAATTCATTTTTTTGGTGAAAAGAAGTTTTTTTTCGTGAAATGGCATATACTCCTTTTTTCTGAACTAAAAAAAGATGGTCTATCTTAGATAAGATGTTAATTCTTTTAAAAACGCTGAAAAAGGGATAATTTATGCAATTTTGAGACAAAAAAATGAATTGCAGTAAAAAGTTAATATATTTCTTGCTCTTTCTTTCATTTTCAATTAAATCAAGGAAATGAAAAGAAAAAAAACACTAAAAAATCCTTTTTCTAAAAGAAATATATAGTTTTTACCTTGAAATGGCTTGTATTACATTTTTCGTAACATGAAAAAGATATTTTCTTCAAATTGTATTTAAAATCAATAAAAAAGTTTTAGTAAGGAAGACTATGTAACTTTAAACAGAAAAACAATATGCTATAGGATATTTTTCATGTTTTTAATTAAAACATAGAAATTCATAGAAAATTACGTAAAAACTCACTTTTGGAGGTAAAAACATACTTTTTATTCAAAAAGATGATGGATTTGTCATAAAAATATTGTAAAACCCTTCAAAACGTTGGAAAATGGATAATTGAAATCGCATATGTTATACTTGTTTAAGGGGATTTTATGTAAATTATTGTTAATACTCTTAAAAATGAAAAAAACGTAATTTATGATATTTTAGATAGAAAAAGTATATTATAACATGAAAAAGTTGTTTTCTAAAAAATGTGTTTAAACGTCCAAAAAGGTTAAAAATGGGTACTTTGTACACTTTCGGAGAAAGAATATGTATATAGTGTTTATTTTCTTGTTTTTAATAGAAACATTGAAATCAATGGAAAATTACTAAAAAGTGACTTTTGGTGTAATATATTTTTTTCGTAAAAGAAATGATTTTCTTGTAAAAGTTGTAAATCTCCGAAAAACATTGAAAAAAGGGTCATATATGCAGTTTTGGAAAAAAAAATGTTATCGTAAAATAAGGATAAAAGCATAAAAATAGGTAAATTGTGCAATTTTAGAGAAAAAAAAATATTGTCGAGAACAAGAATGTATTTTTTTTGGTTTTCTTCCACCAACAAATGAAAACTAGAAAAAACATTGAAAAAGTGACTTTTTAGGCAGAATTTTCTTTTTCATTCAAATTCCATATATTATTCTTGTAAAAGGGAGTTTTGTTTAAAATGCCGTTAATACTCCTAAAAACGTTAAAAACGTAATTTATGATTTCTTTTCAGAAAAAAATGTATATTGTCACAATAATTAGTGTTTTTTGTTTATTTTTCGACGAAAGCAATGAAATAAACAGAAAATCATCGAAAAATTCACTTTTTCGGTGAAAAGAAAGTTCTTTTCGTTAAATGGCATATATTTTTTTTTTCTGAACTAAAAAAATAATGGTCTTTCTTAGATAAGATGTTAATTATCCTAAAAACGCTGGAAAAAGGATAATTTATGCAATTTTGAGAGAAAAAAATGAATTGCAATAAAATATTAATATATTTCTTGCTTTTTTCCTTCATTTTCAATAAAAAAATGGAAATGAAAAGAAAAAACACTAAAAACTCCTTTTTCTAAAAGAAATACATATTTGTTTTCCTTGAAAAAAGGGATTTTCTTCAAATTGTTGTTAAAACCACTAAAAAGGTTAAAATAGTGGAGTTTATGTAACTTTAAATAGAAAAACAATATGCTATAGCATATTATTCATGTTTTTACTTAAAACATGGAAATTCATAGAAAATTAATTAAAAACTTACTTTTGGAGGAAAAAACATACTATTTATTATAAGGGATGATGGATTTGACATAAAAATACTCTTAAAAACTGAAAAAAACGTAATTTATGTAATTTTAGATAGAAAAACTATATTGTAACATAAAAAAAATTATTGTCTACAAAATGTGTTTAAATTTCCAAAAACGTTAAAAATGGGTACTTTGTACAGTTTCAGAGAAATAAAATGTATATAGTGTATATTTTCCTTTTTTTAATCAAAACACTGAAATTAAAAGAAAATGATAAAAAAAAGTGACTTTTGGTGTTAAATCATTTTTTTTTTTCGTAAAAGAGATGGTTT
>CM035175.1:545508-567191 GCA_020233015.1 Callinectes sapidus | reverse complement strand
GTTTTGATTAAAAAAAAGAAAATAAACACTATGTACATTTTATTTCTCTGAAACTGTACAAAGTACCAATTTTTAACGTTTTTGGAAGTTTAAACACATTTTGTAGACAATAACTTTTTCATGTTACAATATACTTTTTATATCTAAAATTACATAAATTACGTTTTTTAAAGTTTTTAAGAGTATTAACGGCAATTTACATAAAACCCCCTTTTACAAGTATAACATATGGGATTTGAATTATCCATTTTTTAACGGTTTTAAGGGTTTTACAATATTTTTGTCAAATCCATCATCTCTTATAAAAAAAAGTATGTTTTTACTTCCAAAAGTAAGTTTTTAATTAATTTTCTATGAATTTCCATGTTTTAAGTAAAAACATGAACAATATTCTATAGCGTATTGTTTTTCTATTTAAAGTTACATAAACTACCCTATTTTTTTTCAAGGAAAACAAATATGTATTTCTTTTAGAAAAAGGAGTTTTTAGTGTTTTTTCTATTCATTTCCATTTTTTGATTGAAAATGAAGGAAAAAAGCAAGAAATATATTAACATTTTATTGCAATTTATTTTTTTCTCTCAAAATTGCATAAATTATCCTTTTTCCAGCGTTTTTAGGATAATTAACATCTTATCTAAGAAAGACCATCTTTTTTTTAGTTCAGAAAAAATAAATATGTGCCATTTAACGAAAAGAACTTTCCTTTCACCGAAAAAGTTAATTTTTCGATAATTTTCTGCTTATTTCATTGCTTTCGTCGAAAAATAAACAAAAAACACTGAATATTGTGACAATATACTTTTTTTCTGAAAAAATCATAAATTACGTGTTTTTTAACATTTTTAGGAGTATTAACGGCTTTTTAAACAAAACCCCCTTTTTCAAGAATACTATATGGAATTTGAATGAAAAAGAACATTCTGCCTAAAAAGTGACTTTTTCAATGTTTTTTTTTGTTTTTTTCATTTTTTTTCGGAGATTTACATTTTTTAAAGGAAAACCATCTCTTTTACGAAAAAAAAAAAATGATTTATCACCAAAAGTCACATTTTTTATCATTTTCTTTTGATTTCAGTGTTTTCATTAAAAAAAGGAAAATATACACTATGTACATTTTATTTCTCTTAAACTGTACAAAGTACCCATTTTTAACGTGTTTGGAAGCTTAAATACATTTTGTAGACAATAACTTTTTCATGTTACAATATACTTTTTATATCTAAAATTACATAAATTACGTTTTTTTCAGTTTTTAAGAGTATTAACGACAATTTACATAAAACCCCCTTTTACAAGTATAACATATGCGATTTGAATTATCAATTTTTTAACGGTTTTAAGGGTTTTACAATATTTTTATGACAAATTCATCATCCCTTATAAGAAAAAGTATCTTTTAACCTCCAAAAGTAAGATTTTAATTAATTTTCTATGAATTTCCATGTTTTGATTAAAAATATGAAAAATATGATATAGCTTATTGTTTTCCTATTTAAAGTTACATAAACTACCCTATTTAAACCTTTTTAGTAGTTTTAACAACAATTTGAAGAAAATCCCTTTTTTCAAGGAAATATAATATGTATTTCTTTTAGAAAAAGGAGTTTTTAGTGTTTTTTCTTTTCATTTCCATTTTTTGGTTGAAAATGAAGGAAAAAAGCAAGAAATATATTAACATTTTATTGCAATTCATATTTTTCTCTCAAAATTGCATTAATTATCCCTTTTCAAGCGTTTTTAGTTTTGGTTTTCCTTTAAAAAATGTAAATATCCGAAAAACATTAAAAGATAGTAATTTATGCAGTTTTGGAGAAAAAAATATATTATCGTAAAAGAAGTATAAAAGCTTAAAAATAGGTAAATTGTGGAATTTTAGAGAAAAAAATAATGTCGAGAAAAAGAATGTATTTTTTTGGTTTTGTTCCACCAACAAATGAAAATAAGAAAAAAACATAGAAAAAGTCACTTTTTATGCAGAATTTTCTTTTTTCATATTGCATATTACACTTTCAAAAAAAAGGTTTTGTTTAAAAAGCCGTTAATACTCCTTAAAAACGTAAAAAAACAGGTTATTTATGAATTTTTTCAGAAAAAAGGATATTGTCACAATACTCAGTGTTTTTTGTTTATTTTTTGACGAAAACAATGAAATAAGGAGAAAATCATCGAAAAATTCTTTTTTTGGTGAAAAGAAGGTTTTTTTCGTGAAATGGCATATACTCTTTTTTTCTGAACTAAAAAAAGATGGTCTATCTTAGATAAGATGTTAATTCTTTTAAAAACGCTGGAAAAGTGATAATTTATGCAATTTAAAGGAAAAAAATGAAATGCAGTAAAAAGTTAATAAATTTCTTGCTCTTTCATTCATTTTCAATCAAATCAAGGAAATGAAAAGAAAAAAACACTAAAAAATCCTTTTTCTTAAAAGAAATATATAGTTTTTACCTTGAAATGGCTTGTATTACATTTTTCGTAACATGAAAAAGGATTTTCTTCAAATTGTGTTTAAAATCAATGAAAAAAGTTTAAGTAGGGAAGATTATGTAACTTTAAACAGAAAAACAATACGCTATAGCATATTTTTCATGTTTTTAATCAAAACATAGAAATTCATAGAAAATTAAGTAAAAACTCACTTTTAGAGGTAAAAACATACTTTTTTTTCTATAAGATGATGGATTTGTCATAAAAATATTGTAAAACCCTTCAAAACGTTGGAAAATGGATAATTCAAATCGCATATGTTATACTTGTTTAAGGGGATTTTATGTAAATTATCGTTAATACTCTTAAAAATGAAAAAAACGTAATTTATGAAATTTTAGATAGAAAAGTATATTATAACATGAAAAAGTTGTTTTCTACAAAATGTGTTTAAACGTCCAAAAAGGTTAAAAATGGGTACTTTGTACACTTTCGGAGAAAGAAAATGTATATAGTGTTTATTTTCCTAATTTTAATCAAAACATTGAAATCAATAGAAAATTACTAAAAAGTGACTTTTGGTGTAATATCATTATTTTTTTCGTAAAAAAATTATTTTCCTTTAAAAGTTGTAAATCTCCGAAAAACATTGAAAAAAATGTCATTTATGCAGTTTTGGAGAAAAAAAATATGTTATCGTAAAATAAGGATAAAAGCATAAAAAAAGGTAATTTGTGCAATTTTAGAGAAAAAAAATATTGTCGAGAAAAAGAATGTATTTTTTTGGTTTTCTTCCACTAACAAATGAAAACAAGAAAAAACATTGAAAAAGTCACTTTTTAGGCAGAATTTTCTTTTTCATTCAAATTCCATATATTATTCTTGTAAAAAGGGATTTTGTTTAAAAAGCCGTTAATACTCATAATAACGTTAAATAACACGTAATTTATGATTTCTTTTCTGAAAAAAATGTATATTGTCACAATATTCAGTGTTTTTTGTTTATTTTTCGACGAAAGCAATGAAAGAAGCAGAAAATCATCGAAAAATTAATTTTTTCGGTGAAAAGAAAGTTCTTTTCGTTAAATGGCATATATTTCTTTTTTTCTGAACTAAAAAAAAAGATGGTCTATCTTAGATAAGATGTTAATTATCCTAAAAACGTTGGAAAGGGAATAATTTATGCAATTTTGAGAGAAAAAAATGAATTGAAGTAAAAAGTTAATATATTTCTTGCTTTTTCTTTCATTTCCAATCAAATCAAGGAAATGAAAAGAAAAAAACACTAAAAAATCCTTTTTTTAAAAGAAATATATAGTTTTTACCTTGAAATGGCTTGTATTACATTTTTCGTACCATGAAAAAGATATTTTCTTCAAATTGTATTTAAAATCAATAAAAAAGTTTAAGTAGGGAAGATTATGTAACTTTAAACAGAAAAACAATACGCTATAGGATATTTTTCATGTTTTTAATTAAAACATAGAAATTCATAGAAAATTACGTAAAAACTCACTTGTGGAGGTAAAAACATAATTTTTATTAAAAAAGATGATGGATTTGTCATAAAAATATTGTAAAACCCTTCAAAACGGTGGAAAATGGATAATTCAAATCGCATATGTTATACTTGTTTAAGGGGATTTTATGTAAATTATCGTTAATACTCTTAAAAATGAAAAAAACGTAATTTAATGAAATTTTAGATAGAAAAAGTATATTATAACATGAAAAAGTTGTTTTCTACAAAATGTGTTTAAACGTCCAAAAAGGTTAAAAATGGGTACTTTGTACAGTTTCGGAGTAAGAAAATGTATATAGTGTTTATTTTCCTGTTTTTAATCAAAACATTGAAATCAGTAGAAAATTATTAAAAAGTGACTTTTGGTGTAATATCATGATTTTCTTCGTAAAAGAAATGATTTTCCTTTAAAAGTTGTAAAACTCCGAAAAACATTGAAAAAAGGGTCATTTATGCAGTTTTGGAGAAAAAAAAATGTTACCGTAAAATAAGGATGAAGGCATAAAAATAGGTAATTTGTACAATTTTAGAGAAAAAAAATATTGTCGAGAAAAAGAATGTATTTTTTTGGTTTTCTTCCACCAACAAATGAAAACAAGAAAAAACATTGAAAAAGTCACTTTTTAGGCAGAATTTTCTTTTTCATTCAAATTGCATATATTATTTTTTAAACAAAACCCCCTTTTTCAAGAAAAAGGGGGTATTGTTTAAAAAGCCGTTAATACTCCTAAAAACGTTAAAAAACACGTAATTTATGAATTCTTTTCAGAAAAAAATGTATATTGTCACAATATTCAGTGTTTTTTGTTTATTTTTCGACGAAAGCAATGAAATAAGCAGAAAATCATCGAAAAATTCACTTTTTCGGTGAAAAGAAAGTTCTTTTCGTTAAATGGCATATATTTCTTTTTTTCTAAAATAAAAAAAATGGTCTTTCTTAGATAAGATGTTAATTATATTAAAAACGCTTGAAAGGGGATAATTAATGCAATTTTGAGAGAAAAAAATGAATTCCAATAAAATGTTAATATATTTCTTGCTTTTTTCCTTCATTTTCAATCAAAAAATGGAAATGAAAAGAAAAAACACTAAAAACTCCTTTTTTCTAAAAGAAATACATATTTGCTTTCCTTGAAAAAAGGGATTTTCTTCAAATTGTTGTTAAAACCACTAAAAAGGTTTAAATAGGGTAGTTTATGTAACTTTAAATAGAAAAACAATACGCTATAGCATATTGTTCATGTATTTTTTTAAAACATGGAAATTTATAGAAAATTAATTAAAATCTTACTTTTGGAGGTAAAAAGATACTTTTTTCTTATAAGGGATGATGGATTTGTCATAAAAATATTGTAAAACCCTTAAAACCGTTAAAAAATGGATAATTCAAATCGCATATGTTATACTTGTAAATAGGGGTTTTATGTAAATTGTCGTTAATACTCTAAAAAACTGAAAAAAACGTAATTTATGTAATTTTAGATAGAAAAACTATATTGTAACATGAAAAAGTTATTGTCTACAAAATGTGTTTAAACTTCCAAAAACGTTAAAAATGGGTACTTTGTACAGTTTCAGAGAAATAAAATGTATATAGTGTATATTTTCCTTTTTTTAATCAAAACACTGAAATCAAAAGAAAATGATAAAAAAGTGACTTTTGGTGTTAAATCTTTTTTTTTTTCGTAAAAGAGATGGTTTTCCTTTAAAAAAAATGTAAATCTCCGAAAAACATTGAAAAAAGGGTCATTTATGCAGTTTTGGAGAAAAAAATATATTATCGTAAAAGAAGGATAAAAGCTTAAAAATAGGTAATTTGTGCAATTTCAGAGAAAAAAATAATGTCGAGAAAAAAAGAATGTATTTTTTTGGTTTTATTCCACCAACAAATGAAAATAAGAAAAAAACATAGAAAAAGTCATTTTTATGCAGAATTTTCTTCTTTTTTCAAATTCTATATTACACTTTCAAAAAAAAGGTTTTGTTTAAAATGCCCTTTTATACTCCTTAAAAACGTTAAAAAACAGGTCATTTATGAATGTTGTTAAAAAAAAGGATATTGTCACAATACTCAGTGTTTTTTGTTTATTTTTTGACGAAAACAATGAAATAAGGAGAAAATCATCGAAAAATTCACTTTTTTGGTGAAAAGAAGTTTTTTTTCGTGAAATGGCATATACTCCTTTTTTTCTGAACTAAAAAAAGAGGGTCTTTCTTAGATAAGATGTTAATTCTTTTAAAAACGCTGGAAAAGGGATAATTTATGCAATTTTGAGAAAAAAAATGAATTGAAGTAAAAAGTTAATATATTTCTTGCTTTTTCTTTCATTTCCAATCAAATCAAGGAAATGAAAAGAAAAAAACACTAAAAAATCTTTTTTTTTAAGAAATATATAGTTTTTACCTTGAAATGGCTTGTATTACATTTTTCGTAACATGAAAAAGATATTTTCTTCAAATTGTATTTAAAATCAATAAAAAAGTTTAAGTAGGGAAGATTATGTAACTTTAAACAGAAAAACAATACGCTATAGGATATTTTTCATGTTCTTAATTAAAACATAGATATTCATAGAAAATTACGTAAAAACTAACTTTTGGAGGTAAAAACATACTTTTTATTAAAAAAGATGATGAATTTGTCATAAAAATATTGTAAAACCCTTCAAAACGTTGGAAAATGGATAATTCAAATCGCATATGTTATACTTGTTTAAGGGGATTTTATTTAAATTATCGTTAATACTCTTAAAAATGAAAAAAAACGTAATTTATGAAGTTTTAGATAGAAAAAGTATATTATAACATGAAAAAGTTGTTTTCTACAAAATGTGTTTAAACGTCCAAAAAGGTTAAAAATGGGTACTTTGTACAGTTTCGGAGTAAGAAAATGTATATAGTGTTTATTTTCCTGTTTTTAATCAAAACATTGAAATCAGTAGAAAATTATTAAAAAGTGACTTTTGGTGTAATATCATGATTTTCTTCGTAAAAGAAATGATTTTCCTTTAAAAGTTGTAAATCTCCGAAAAACATTGAAAAAAGGGTCATTTATTCAGTTTTGGAGAAAAAAATGTTACCGTAAAAAAAGGATGAAAGCATAAAAAAAGGTAATTTGTACAATTTTAGAGAAAAAAAATATTGTCGAGAAAAAGAATGTATTTTTTTGGTTTTCTTCCACCAAGAAATGAAAACAAGAAAAAACATTGAAAAAGTCACTTTTTAGGCAGAATTTTCTTTTTCATTCAAATTGCATATATTATTTTTTAAACAAAACCCCCTTTTTCAAGAAAAAGGGGGTATTGTTTAAAAAGCCGTTAATACTCCTAAAAACGTTAAAAAACACGTAATTTATAATTTCTTTTCAGAAAAAAAATGTATATTGTCACAATATTCAGTGTTTTTTGTTTATTTTTCGACGAAAGCAATGAAATATGCAGAAAAACATCGAAATTTTTTTTTCGGTGAAAAGAAAGTTCTTTTCGTTAAATGGTATATATTTCTTTTTTTCTGAACTAAAAAAAAGATGGTCTTTCTTAGATAAGATGTTAATTATCCTAAAAACGCTTGAAAGGGGATAATTTATGCAATTTTGAGAGAAAAAAACGAATTGCAATAAAATGTTAATATATTTCTTGCTTTTTTCCTTCATTTTCAATCAAAAAATGTAAATGAAAAGAAAAAACCCTAAAAACTCCTTTTTCTAAAAGAAATACATATTTGTTTTCCTTTAAAAAAGTGATTTTCTTCAAATTGTTGTTAAAACCACTAAAAACGTTAAAATAGGGTAGTTTATGTAATTTTAAATAGAAAAACAATACGCTATTGCATATTGTTCATGTTTTTAATTAAAACATGGAAATTCATAGAAAATTAATTAAAAACTTACTTTTGGAAGTAAAAACATACTTTTTCTTATAAGGGATGATGGATTTGACAAAAAAATATTGAAAAACCCTTAAAACCGTAAAAAAAATGGATAATTCAAATAGCATATGTTATATTGTAAAAGGGGGTTTTATGTAAATTGCCGTTAATACTCTTAAAAACTGAAAAAAACGTAATTTATGTAATTTTAGATAGAAAAACTATATTGTAACATGAAAAAGTTATTGTCTACAAAATGTGTTTAAACTTCCAAATACGTTAAAAATGGGTACTTTGTACAGTTTCAGAGAAATAAAATGTATATAGTGTTTATTTTTTTTTTTTTAATCAAAACACTGAAATCAAAAGAAAATGATACAACAACGTGGGGGGAACCTTTTTCCTTTTGGTGTTAAATCTTTTTTTTTTTTCGTAAAAGAGATGGTTTTCCTTTAAAAAATGTAAATCTCCGAAAAACATTGGAAAAAGGGTCATTTATGCAGTTTTGGAGAAAAAATATATTATCGTAAAAGAAGGATAAAAGCTTAAAAATAGGTAATTTGTGCAATTTTAGAGAAAAAAAGAATGTCGAGAAAAAGAATGTATTTTTTTGGTTTTATTCCACCAACAAATGAAAATAAGAAAAAAACATAGAAAAAGTCACTTTTTATGCAGAATTTTCTTCTTTTTTCAAATTCTATATTACACTTTCAAAAAAAAGGTTTTGTTTAAAATGCCCTTTTATACTCCTTAAAAACGTTAAAAAACCGGTCATTTATGAATTTTGTTAAAAAAAAAGGATATTGTCAAAATGTTCAGTGTTTTTTGTTTATTTTTTGACGAAAACAATGAAATAAGGAGAAAATCATCGAAAAATTCACTTTTTTGGTGAAAAAAAGTTTTTTTTTTGTGAAATGGCATATACTCTTTTTTTTCTGAACTAAAAAAAGATGGTCTATCTTAGATAAGATGTTAATTATTTTAAAAACGCTGGAAAAGGGATAATTTATGCAATTTTGAGAGAAAAAAAATGAATTGCAGTAAAAAGTTAATATATTTCTTGCTCTTTCTTTCATTTTCAATCAAATCAAGGAAATGGAAAGAAAAAAAACACTAAAAAATCCTTTTTCTCAAAGAAATATATAGTTTTTACCTTGAAATGGCTTGTATTACATTTTTCGTAACATGAAAAAGGGTTTTTCTTCAAATTGTGTTTAAATTCAATAAAAAAGTTTAAGTAGGGAAGATTATGTAACTTTAAACAGAAAAACAATACGCCATAGCATATTTTTCATGTTTTTAATTAAAACATAGACATTCATAGAAAATTATCTAAAAACTCACTTTTGGAGGTAAAAACATACTTTTTTCCTAAAACATGATGGATTTGTCATAAAAATATTGTAAAACCCTTCAAAACGTTGGAAAATGGATAATTCAAATCGCATATGTTATACTTGTTTAAGGGGATTTTATGTAAATTATCGTTAATACTCTTAAAAATGAAAAAAACGTAATTTATGAAATTTTAGATAGAAAAGTATATTATAACATGAAAAAGTTGTTTTCTACAAAATGTGTTTAAACGTCCAAAAAGGTTAAAAATGTGTACTTTGTACAGTTTCGGAGAAAGAAAATGTATATAGTGTTTATTTTCCTCTTTTTAATCAAAACATTGAAATCAATAGAAAATTACTAAAAAGTGACTTTTGGTGTAATATCATTATTTTTTTCGTAAAAGAAATGATTTTCCTTTAAAAGTTGTAAATCTCCGAAAAATATTGAAAAAAATGTCATTTATGCAGTTTTGGAGAAAAAAAAATGTTATCGTAAAATAAGGATAAAAGCATAAAAATAGGTAATTTGTGCAATTTTAGAGAAAAAAAATATTGTCGAAAAAAGAATGTATTTTTTTGGTTTTCTTCCACTAACAAATGAAAACAAGAAAAAACATTGAAAAAGTCACTTTTTAGGCAGAATTTTCGTTTTCATTCAAATTCCATATATTATTCTTGTAAAAGGGGATTTTGTTTAAAAAGCCGTTAATACTCATAATAACGTTAAAAAACACGTAATTTATGATTTCTTTTCTGAAAAAAATGTATATTGTCACAATATTCAGTGTTTTTTGTTTATTTATCGACGAAAGCAATGAAAGAAGCAG
The DNA here is from genome assembly GCA_020233015.1 of Callinectes sapidus. NCBI lineage: Eukaryota > Metazoa > Arthropoda > Malacostraca > Decapoda > Portunidae > Callinectes > Callinectes sapidus. The sequence continues at coordinate 557,211 of CM035175.1, read as the reverse complement.
AAAATCATCGAAAAATTATTTTTTTCGGTGAAAAGAAAGTTCTTTTCGTTAAATGGCATATATTTCTTTTTTCTCAACTAAAAAAAAAGATGGTCTTTCTTAGATAAGATGTTTATTATCCTAAAAACGTTGGAAAATTTATGCAATTTTGAGAGTAAAAAATGAATTGCAATAAAACGTTAATATACTTCTTGCTTTTTTCCTTCATTTTCAATCAAAAAATGGAAATGAAAAGAAAAAACACTAAAAACTCATTTTTCTAAAAGAAATACATATTTGTTTTCCTTGAAAAAAGGGATTTTCTTCAAATTATTGTTAAAACCACTAAAAAAGTTTAAATAGGGTAGTTTATGTAACTTTAAATAGAAAAACAATACGCTATAGCATATTCTTCATGTTTTTAATTAAAACATGGAAATTCATAGAAAATTAATTAAAATCTTACTTTTGTAGGTAAAAAGATACTTTTTCTTATAGGGGTGGATGGATTTGACATAAAAATATTGTAAAACCCTTAAAACCGTTAAAAATGCATAATTCAAATCGCATATGTTATAGTTGTAAAAAGGGGGTTTTATGTAAATTGATGTTAATACTCTTAAAAACTGAAAAAAACGTAATTTATGTAATTTTAGATATAAAATTATATTGTAACATGAAAAAGTTATTGTCTACAAAATGTGTTTAAACTTCCAAAAACGTTAAAAATGGGTACTTTGTACAGTTTCAGAGAAATAAAATATATATAGTGTATATTTTCCTTTTTTTTAATCAAAACACTGAAATCAAAAGAAAATGATAAAAAAAGTGACTTTTGGTGTTAAATCTTTTTTTTTTTTTTTCGTAAAAGAGATGGTTTTCCTTTAAAAAATGTAAATCTCCAAATAACATTGAAAAAAGGGTAATTTATGCAGTTTTGGAGAAAAACATATATTATCGTAAAAGAAGGATAAAATCTTAAAAATAGGTAATATGTGCAATTTTAGAGAAAAAAATAATGTCGATAAAAAGAATGTATATTTTTGGTTTTATTCCACCAACAAATGAAAACAAGAAAAAAATATAGAAAAAGTCACTTTTTATGCAGAATTTTCTTCTTTTTTGAAATTACATATTACACTTTCAAAAAAAAGGTTTTGTTTAAAATGCCGTTTTATACTCCTTAAAAACGTTAAAAAACAGGTCATTTATGAATTTAAAAAAAAAAGGATATTGTCACAATACTCAGTGTTTTTTTTTTTTTTTTGACGAAAACAATGAAATAAGGAGAAAATCATCGAAAAACTAACTTTTTTGGTGAAAAGAAGTTTTTTTTCGTGAAATGGCATATAGTCCTTTTTTCTGAACTAAAAAAAGATGGTCTTTCTTAGATAAGATGTTAATTCTTTTAAAAACGCTGGAAAAGGGATAATTTATGCAGTTTTGAGAAAAAAAAATGAATTGTAGTAAAAAGTAAATATATTTCTTGCTTTTTCTTTCATTTTCAATCAAATCAAGGAAATGAAAAGAAAAAAAACTCTAAAAAATCTTTTTTCTAAAAGAAATATATAGTTTTTTATCTTGAAATGGCTTGTATTACATTTTTCGTAACATGAAAAAGAGATTTTCTTCAAATTGTATTTAAAATCAATAAAAAAGTTTAATTAATGAAGATTATGTAACTTTAAACAGAAAAACAATACGCTATAGAATATTTTTCATGTTTTTAATTAAAACATAGAAATTCATAGAAAATTACGTAAAAACTCACTTTTGGAGGTAAAAACATACTTTTTTTTTAAAAAGATGATGGATTTGTCATAAAAATATTGTAAAACCCTTCAAAACATTGGAAAATGGATAATTCAAATCGCATATGTTATACTTGTTTAAGGGGATTTTATGTAAATTATCGTGAATACTCTTAAAAATGAAAAAAACGTAATTTATGAAATTTTAGATAGAAAAAGCATATTATAACATGAAAAACTTGTTTTCTACAAAATGTGTTTAAATGTCCAAAAAGGTTAAAAATGGGTACTTTGTACAGCTTCGGAGAAATAATATGTTCATAGTGTTTATTTTCCTGTTTTTAATCAAAACATTGAAATCAATAGAAAATTACTAAAAAGTGACTTTTTGTGTAACATCATATTTTTTTTTCGTAAAAGAAATGATTTTCCTTTGAAAGTTGTAAATCTCCGAAAAACATTAAAAAAGGGTCATTTATGCAGTTTTGTCGAGAAAAAGAATGTTTTTTTTTTTTCTTCCACCAACAAATGAAAACAAGAAAAAACATTGAAAAAGTTACTTTTTAGGCAGAATTTTCTTTTTCATTCAAATTCCATTCATTTTCAAATTCTTGTAAAAGGGGATTTTGTTTAAAATGCCGTTAACACTCCTAAAAATGTTAAAAAACACGTAGTTTATGATTTCTTTTCAGAAAAAAATGTATATTGTCACAATATTTAGTGTTTTTTGTTTGTTTTTCGACGAAAGCAATGAAATAAACAGAAAATCATCAAAAAATTCACTTTCTCGGTGAAAAGAAAGTTCTCTTCGTTAAATGGCATATATTTCTTTTTTTCTGAACTAAAAAAAAAATGGTCTTTCCTAGATAAGATGTTAATTATCCTAAAAACGCTGGAAAGGGGATAATTTATGCAATTTTAAGAGAAAAAAATGAATTGCAATAAAATGTTAATATATTTCTTGCTTTTTTCCTTCATTTTCAATCAAAAAATGGAAATGAAAAGAAAAAACACTAAAAACTCCTTTTTCTAAAAGAAATACATATTTGTTTTCCTTGAAAAAAGGGATTTTCTTCAAATTGTTGTTAAAATCACAAAAAAGCTTAAAATAGGGTAGTTTATGTAACTTTAAATTGAAAAACATTACGCTATAGCATACTGTTCAAGTTTTTAATTAAAACATGGAAATTCATAGAAAATTAATTAAAAACTTACTTTCGGAGGTAAAAACATACTTTTTCTTATAATGGATGATGGATTTGATATAAAAATATTGTAAAACCCTTAAAACCGTTAAAAAATGGATAATTTAAATCGCATATGTTATAATTGTAAAAGAGTGTTTTATGTAAATTGCCGTTAATACTCTTAAAAACTGAAAAAAACGTAATTTATGTAATTTTCGATAGAAAAACTATATTGTAACATGAAAAAATTATTGTCTACAAAATGTGTTTAAACTTCCAAAAACGTTAAAAATGGATACTTTGTACAGTTTCAGAGAAATAAAATATATATAGTGTTTATTTTCCTTTTTTTAATCAAAACACTGAAATCAAAAGAAAATGATAAAAAAGTGACTTTTGGTGTTAAATCTTTTTTTTTTCGTAAAAGAGATGGTTTTCCTTTAAAAAATGTAAATCTCCGAAAAACATTGAAAAAAGGGTCATTTATGCAGTTTTGGAGAAAAAATATATTATCGTAAAAGAAGGATAAAAGCTTAAAAATAGGTAATTTGTGCAATATTAGAGAAAAAAATAATGTCGAGAAAAAATTTGTATTTTTTTGGTTTTATTCCACCAACAAATGAAAATAAGAAAAAAAAAAACATAGAAAAAGTCACTTTGAATGCAGAATTTTCTTCTTTTTTCAAAATGCATATTACACTTTAAAAAAAAAGGTTTTGTTTAAAATGCCGTTAATACTCCTTAAAAACGTTAAAAAACAGGTCATTTATGAATTTTTTCAGAAAAAAGGATATTGTCACAATACTCAATGTTTTTTGTTTATTTTTTGACGAAAACAATGAAATATGGAGAAAATCATAGAAAAATTCACTTTTTTGGTGAAAAGAAGTTTTTTTTTCGTGAAATGGCATATACTCCTTTTTTCTGAACTAAAAAAGATGGTCTTTCTTAGATAAGATGTTAATTCTTTTAAAAACGCTCGAAAACGGATAATTTATGTAATTTTGAGAGAACAAAATAAATTGAAGTAAAAAGTTAATATATTTCTTGCTCTTTCTTTCATTTTCAATCAAATCAAGGAAATGAAAAGAAAAAAACAGTAAAAAATACTTTTTCTAAAAGAAATATATAGTTTTTACCTTGAAATGGCTTGTATTACATTTTTCGTAACATGAAAAAAGGATTTTCTTCAATTTTTTTTTTAAATCAATAAAAAAGTTTAAGTAAGGAAGATTATGTAACTTTAAACAGAAAAACAATACGCAATAGCATATTTTTCATGTTTTTAATTAAAACATAGAAATTCATAGAAAATAGTGTAAAAACTCACTTTTGGAGGTAAAAACATACATTTTTTTCTAAAAATTATGGATTTGTCATAAAATATTGTAAAATCCTTCACAACGTTGGAAAATGTATAATTCAAATCGCATATGTTATACTTGTTTAAGGGGATTTTATGTAAATTATCGTTAATACTCTTAAAAATGAAAAAAAACGTAACTTATGAAATTTTAGATAGAAAAAATATTTTAGAACATGAAAAAGTTGTTTTCTACAAAATATGTTTAAACGTCCAAAAAGGTTAAAGATGGGTACTTTGTACAGTTTTGGAGAAAGAAAATGTATATAGTGTTTATTTTCCTGTTTTTAATAAAAACATTGAAATCTATAGAAAATTACTAAAAAGTGACTTTTTGTGTAATATCATTTTTTTTTGTAAAAGAAATGATTTTCCTTTAAAAGTTGTAAATCTCCGAAAAACATTGAAAAAAAGGGTCATTTATGCAGTTTTGGAGAAAAAAATATATTATCGTAAAATATGGATAAAAGCATAAAAATAGGTAATTTGTGCAATTTTAGAGAAAAAAAATATTGTCGAGAAAAAGAATGTATTTTTTTGGTTTTCTTCCACTAACAAATGAAAACAAGAAAAAACATTGAAAAAGTCACTTTTTTGGCAGAATTTTCTTTATCATTCAAATTCCATACATTATTCTTGTAAAAGGGGGTTTTGTTTAAAAAACCGTTAATACTCCTAATAACGTTAAAAAACACGTAATTTATGATTTCTTTTCAGAAAAAGAAATGTATATTGTCACAATATTCAGTGTTTTTTGTTTATTTTTCGACGAAAGCAATGAAATAAGCAGAAAATCATCAAAAAAATAACTTTTTCGGTGAAAAGAAAGTTCTTTTCGTTAAATGGTATTTATTTATTTTTTTCTGAACTAAAAAAAAAGATGATTTTTCTTAGATAAGATGTTAATTATCCTAAAAACGCTGGAAAGGGGATAGTTTATGCAATTTTGAGAGAAAAAATGAATTGCAATAAAATGTTAAAATATTTCTTGCTTTTTTCCCTCATTTTCAATCAAAAAATGGAAATGAAAAGATAAAACACTGAAAACTCCTTTTTCCAAAAGAAATACATATTTGTTTTCCTTGAAAAAAGGGATTTTCTTCAAATTGTTGTTAAAACCACTAAAAAGGTTTAAATAGGGTAGTTTATGTAACTTTAAATAGAAAAACAATACGCTATAGCATATTGTTCATGTTTTTAATTAAAACATGGAAATTCATAGAAAATTAATTAAAATCTTACTTTTGGAGGTAAAAAGATACTTTTTCTTATAAGGGACGATGGATTTGCCATAAAAATATTAAAACCGTTAAAAAATGCATAATTCAAATCGCATATGTTATAGTTGTAAAAGGGGGGTTTTATGTAAATTGCCGTTAATACTCTTGAAAACTGAAAAAAACGTAATTTATGTAATTTTAGATATAAATAGTATATTGTAACATGAAAAAGTTATTGTCTACAAAATGTGTTTAAACTCCCAAAAACGTTAAAAATGGGTACTTTGTACAGTTTCAGAGAAAGAAAATGTATATTGTGTTTATTTTCCTTTTTTTAATCAAAACACTGAAATCAAAAGAAAATGATAAAAAAAGTGACTTTTAATGTTAAATCTTTTTTTTCGTAAAAGAGATGGTTTTCCTTTAAAATATGTAAAACTCCGAAAAACATTGAAAAAAGGGTCATTTATGCAGTTTTGGAGAAAAAATATATTATCGTAAAAGAAGGATAAAAGCTTAAAAAATAGGTAATTTGTGCAATTTTAGAGAAAAAAATAATGTCGAGAAAAAATTTGTATTTTTTTGGTTTTATTCCACCAACAAATGAAAATAAGAAAAAAACATAGAAAAAGTAACTTTTAATGCAGAATTTTCTTCTTTTTTCAAAATGCATATTACACTTTAAAAAAAAGGTTTTGTTTAAAATGCCGTTAATACTCCTTAAAAACGTTAAAAAGCAGGTCATTTATGAATTTTTTCAGAAAAAATAATATTGTCACAATACTCAATGTTTTTTGTTTATTTTTTGACGAAAACAATGAAATAAGGAGAAAATCATAGAAAAATTCACTTTTTTGGTGAAAAGAAGTTTTTTTTCGTGAAATGGCATATACTCCTTTTTTCTGAACTAAAAAAGATGGTCTTTCTTAGATAAGATGTTAATTCTTTTAAAAACGCTGGAAAACGGATAATTTGTGTAATTTTGAGAGAACAAAATGAATTGAAGTAAAAAGTTAATATATTTCTTGCTCTTTCTTTCATTTTCAATCAAATCAAGGAAATGAAAAGAAAAAAAAGTAAAAAATACTTTTTTCTAAAAGAAATAATTAGTTTTTACCTTGAAATGGCTTGTATTACATTTTTCGTAACATGAAAAAGGGATTTTCTTCAAATTTTTTTTAAATCAATAAAAAAGTTTAAGTAAGGAAGATTATGTAACTTTAAACAGAAAAACAATACGCAATAGCATATTTTTCATGTTTTTAATTAAAACATAGAAATTCATAGAAAATTTGTAAAAACTCACTTTTGGAGGTAAAAACATAATTTTTTTTCTAAAAAATTATGGCTTTGTCATAAAAATATTGTAAAATCCTTGAAAACGTTGGAAAATGTATAATTCAAATCGCATATGTTATACTTCTTTAAGGGGATTTTATGTAAATTATCGTTAATACTCTTAAAAATGAAAAAAAAACGTAATTTATGAAATTTTAGATAGAAAAAGTATATCAGAACATGAAAAAGTTGTTTTCTACAAAATATGTTTAAACGTCCAAAAACGTTAAAAATGGGTACTTTGTACAGTTTCGTAGAAAGAAAATGTATATAGTGTTTATTTTCCTGTTTTTAATCAAAACATTGAAATCAATAGAAAATTACTAAAAAGTGACTTTTTGTGTAATATCATATTTTTTTTCGTAAAAGAAATGATTTTCCTTTAAAAGTTGTAAATCTCCGAAAAACATTGAAAAAAGGGTCATTTATGCAGTTTTGGAGAAAAAAATATGTTATCGTAATATAAGGATAAAAGCATAAAAATAGGTAATTTGTGCAATTTTAAAGAAAAAAAATATTGTCGAGAAAAAGAATGTATTTTTTTGGTTTTCTTCCACTACCAAATGAAAACAAGAAAAAACATTGAAAAAGTTACTTTTTTGCATAATTTTCTTTATCATTCAAATTCCATACATTATTCTTGTAAAAGGAGGTTTTGTTTAAAAAGCCGTTAATACTCCTAATAACGTTAAAAAACACGTAATTTATGATTTCTTTTCAGAAAAAAAATGTATATTGTCACAATATTTAGTGTTTTTTGTTTATTTTTCTACGAAAGCAATGAAATAAGCAGAAAATCATCAAAAAATAAACTTTTTCGGTGAAAAGAAAGTTCTTTTCGTTAAATGGCATATATTTATTTTTTTTCTGAACTAAAAAAAAGATGGTCTTTCTTAGATAAGATGTTAATTATCCTAAAAACGCTGGAAAGGGAATAGTTTATGCAATTTTGAGAGGAAAAAATGAATTGCAATAAAATGTTAATACATTTCTTGCTTTTTTCCTTCATTTTCAAATGAAAAATCCCTTTTTCATGTTACGAAAAATGTAATACAAGGCATTTCAAGGTAAAAACTATATATTTCTTTTAGAAAAAGGATTTTTTAGTGTTTTTTTCTTTTCATATCCTTGATTTGATTGAAAATGAAAGAAAGAGCAAGAAATATATTAACTTTTTACTGCAATTCATTTTTTTCTCTCATAATTGCATAAATTATCCCTTTTCCAGCGTTTTTAAAAGAATTAACATCTTATCTAAGAAAGACCATCTTTTTTTTAGTTCAGAAAAAAGGAGTATATGCCATTTCACGAAAAAAAAACTTCTTTTCACCAAAAAAGTGAATTTTTCGATGATTTTCTCCTTATTTCATTGTTTTCGTCAAAAAATAAACAAAAAACACTGATTATTGTGACAATATCCTTTTTTCTGAAAAAAATTATAAATGACCTGTTTTTTAACGTTTTTAAGGAGTAATAACGACATTTTAAACAAAACTTTTTTTTTGAAAGTGTAATATGCAATTTGAAAAAATAAGAAAATTCTGCATAAAAAGTGACTTTTTCTATGTTTTTTCTTATTTTCATTTGTTGGTGGAATAAAACCAAAAAAATACATTCTTTTTATCGACATAATTTTTTTCTCTAAAATTGCACAAATTACCTATTTTAAGCTTTTATCTTTCTTTTACGATAATATATTTTTTACTCCAAAACTGTATAAATGACCCTTTTTTCAATGTTTTTTCGGAGATTTACATTTTTTAATGGAAAACCATCTCTTTTACGAAAACAAAATGATTTAACACCAAAAGTCACTATTTTTATAATTTTCTTTTGATTTCAGTGTTTTGATTAAAAAAAAGGAAAATAAACACTATATACATTTTATTTCTCTGAAACTGCACAAAATAACCATTTTTAACGTTTTTGGAAGTTTAAACACATTTTGTAGACAATAACTTTTTCATGTTACAATATAGTTTTTCTATATAAAATTACATAAATTAAGTTATTTTCAGTTTTTAAGAGTATTAACGGCAAATTACATAAAACCCCCTTCTACAAGTATAACATATGCGATTTGAATTATCCATTTTTTAACGGTTTTAAGGGTTTTACAATATTTTTATGACAAATCCATCATCCCTTAGAAGAAAAAGTATGTTTTTACCTCCAAAAGTAAGTTTTTAATTAATTTTCTATAAATTTCGATGTTTTAATTAAAAACATAAACAATATGCTATAGCGTATTGTTTTTCTATTTAAAGTTACATAAACTACCCTATTTTAACCTTTTTAGTGGTTTTAACAACAATTTGAAGAAAATCCCTTTTTTTAAGGAAAACAAATATGTATTTCTTTTAGAAAAAGGAGTTTTTAGTGTTTTTTCTCTTCATTTCCGTTTTTTGATTGAAAATGAAGGAAAAAAAAGAAGAAATATATTAACATTTTATTGCAATTCATTTTTTTCTCTCAAAATTGCATAAATTATCCCCTTTCAAGCGTTTTTAGGATAATTAACATCTTATCTAAGAAAGACCATCTTTTTTTTTTTAAGAAAAAAAGTAATATATGCCATTTAAAGAAAAACTTTGTTTTCACCAAAAAAGTGAATTTTTCGATATTTTTCCGCTTATTTCATTGCTTTCGTCGAAAAATAAACAAAAAACACTGAATATTGTGACAATATACACTTTTTTCCTAAAAGAAAGCATAAATTACGTGTTTTTTAACGTTTTTAGGAGTATTAACGGCATTTTAAACAAAATCTCCTTTTATGAAAATAATATATGGAATTTGAATGAAAAAGAAAATTCTGCCTAGAAAGTGACTCTTTCAATGTTTTTTCTTGTTTTCATTTGTTGGTTGAAGAAAACCAAAAAAATACATTCTTTTTCTCGACAATATTTTTTTTCTCTATAATTGCACAAATTACCTATTTTTATGCTTTTATCTTATTTTACGATAACATTTTTTTTTCTCCAAAACTGCATAAATGCCCCTTTTTCAATGTTTTTTGTAGATTTACAATTTTTAAAGGAAAATCATTTCTTTTACGAAAAAAAAAATGTGATATTACACCAAAAGTCACTTTTTAATAATTTTCTATTGATTTCAATGTTTTGATTAAAAACAGGAAAATAAACACTATATACATTTTCTTTTTCCGAAAATGTAAAAGGTACCAATTTTTAACCTTTTTGGACGTTTAAACACATTTTGTAGCAAACAAATTTTTCATGTTATAATATACTTTTTCTATCTAAAATTTCATAAATTAAGTTTTTTCATTTTTATGAGTATTAACGATAATTTACATAAAATCCCTTTAAACAAGTATAACATATGCGATTTGAATTATCCATTTTTCAACGGTTTGAAGGGTATTAAAATATTTTTTAAGACAAATCCATTATCTTTTAGAAAAAAAAAGTATTTTTTTACCTCCAAAAGTGAGTTTTTACGTAATTTTCTATGAATTTCTATGTTTTAATTAAAAATATGAAAAATATGCTATTGCGTATTGTTTTTCTGTTTAAAGTTACATAATCTTCCTTACTTAAACTTTTTTATTGATTTTAAACAAAATTTGAAGAAAATCCCTTTTTCATGTTACGAAAAATGTAATACAAGCCATTTCAATGTAAAAACTATATATTTCTTTTAGAAAAAGTATTTTTTACTGTTTTTTTCATTTCATTTCCTTGATTTTATTGAAAATGAAAGAAAGAGCAAGAAATATATTAACTTTTTACTTCAATTCATTTTTTTCTCTCAAAATTGCATAAATTATCAGTTTTCCAGAGTTTTTAAAAGAATTAACATCTTATCTAAGAAAGACCATCTTTTTTAGTTCAGAAAAAAGGAGTATATGCCATTTCACGAAAAAAAACTTCTTTTCACCAAAAAAGTGAATTTTTCGATGATTTTCTCCTTATTTCATTGTTTTCGTCAAAAAATAAACAAAAAACACTGAGTATTGTGACAATATTCTTTTTTCTGAAAAAATTCATAAATGACCTGTTTTTTTAACGTTTTTAAGGAGAATTAACGGCATTTTAAACAAAAACTTTTTATTGAAAGTGTAATATGCAATTTGAAAAAAGAAAAAAATTCTGCATAAAAAGTGACTTTTTCTATGTTTTTTTCTTATTTTCATTTGTTGGTGGAATAAAACCAAAAAAATAAATTCTTTTTCTCGACATTATTTTTTTCTCTAAAATTGCACAAATTACCAATTTTTAAGCTTTTATTCTTCTTTTACGATAATATATTTTTTTCTCCAAAACTGCATAAAAGACCCTTTTTTCATTGTTTTTCGGAGATTTACATTTTTTAAAGGAAAATTATCTTTTTTACGAAAAAAAAAAGATTTAACACCAAAAGTCACTTTTTTTATCATTTTCTTTTGATTTCAGTGTTTTGATTAAAAAAAGGAAAATAAACACTATATACATTTTATTTCTCTGAAACTGTAGAAAGTACCCATTTTTAACGTTTTTGGAAGTTTAAACACATTTTGTAGACAATAACTTTTTCATGTTACATTATAGTTTTTCTATCTATAATTACATAAATTACGTTTTTTTCAGTTTTTAAGAGTATTAACGGCAATTTACATAAAACCCCCTTTTACAAGTATAACATATGCGATTTGAATTATCCATTTTTTTAACGGTTTTAAGGGTTTTACAATATTTTTATGACAAATCCATCATCCCTTATAAGAAAAAGTATGTTTTTACCTCCAAAAGTAATTTTTAATTAATTTTCTATGAATTTCCATGTTTTAATTAAAAACATGAACAATATGCTATAGCGCATTGTTTTTCTATTTAAAGTTACATAAAGTACCCTATTTAAAA
>CM035175.1:480998-497845 GCA_020233015.1 Callinectes sapidus | reverse complement strand
CCAAAACGCCAACACCAAAACGCCAACACCAAAACCTTACCTTACCGCTGTGCCATATCCTCCAGGACGTGGGCAACCATGGACTTCCAGTCTTCTCTTTTCCTCGTGGCTCTAATGAACTGTCCTTTCTTCATATTCCCACGCGCCAGCTCCACCAATCCATCCACATATTTCAATCTTGGTCTTCCTCTCCCCCTGGTTCCCTCGACCATTCCAGTCACTATTAGATTCTCCAACCCCTCTCTTCTCATTACATGTCCAAAGAAGTTCATTTGTCTGCGTCTCACCACTCTCATCAGCTTCCTCTCCTCCCCCACCATCTCCAATACTTCTATGTTTGATCTCCTTGCTGTCCATGGGATCTTCATCATCCTCCTCCATAACCACATTTCCATCGCTTCCAGCCTGTTCACCATCGTCCTTGATATAGTCCAACTTTCCACACCATATAACATTGTCGACCACACATGACTTTTTATCAACCTTTTCCGTGTTTTGATTGATAGCTTTATATTGGTCAACAGGCTCCTCATATTGCAGACAGCGGTCTTTGCTATGCCTATTCTCCTTTTAATTTCTGCATCACATCTTGCATCTACCGTTATTGCACTCCCCAGATAATTAAAATTCTCCATCCTTTCCACTGTTCGGTCACCACATCGCAACTCCATCCTAGGTAACTGTTGGTTCTTTGATCTTACCATCCACTTTGTTTTTCTTACATTGATTGTCAAACCTTTGATTTCACTTTCCTCTTTTACTATGTTTAACATTTCTTGCAATTTTTGTCTAGTATCCGCTATCAGCACCGTGTCGTCAGCATACCTTATGTTATTTATATTACGTCCTCCTATACTTATACCCTCACCCTCTGTGGTTTTCCGCATTATAACCTCTCCATATAATGAAAAGAGATCAGGTGACAATACACAACCCTGCCTGACACCTCTTTTAATATTCTGCCATTCTGTTTCTTGTCCATCTATTTTTACACATGCCTTTTGTTTCCAGTATAGGTCCTTTATCATTCTGAGTTCACTTCCCTTTACTCCAATGCTTTTCAATATTTCCATTAGGTCCTCGTGTGTAACTCTGTCAAAAGCTTTTTCATAGTCAATAAAGCACACATACATGTTCCTTTGTTTCTCTATTATTCTCTCAGCCATTACTCTTAGCATAAATATTGCATTGCTTGTGCCTTTTCCTTCCATAAAACCACATTGTTACTCTGAGACCTCATTTCGTATTCTTCCTCGTATTCGTTTAAGTATCACTTTCAATAGGATTTTTGTTATCTGACTCATGATGCTTATAGTTCTGTGCTTATCGCAGTCAAGTGTCCCACTTACTTTTGGTATCGCAATCAACACTGATTTACACATTTGTTCCGTTATCCTTCCTGAGAAGTAGACCTTGTTCGCTATTTCAGTGATACACTTCACTGTCATTTCTCCAGCTGCTTGTAACATTTCGATCATTACTCCATCACTTCCCGCTGCCCTTCCTCTCTTCATGTCATTCATTGCCCACCGTATTTCACTTTCTAGAATTTCTAGGCCTTCTTCAGCTGCTAGATCATCCTCACCATCCATCTCTACTCTCTCATCATCATTAAATAGTACTCCGATATATTCACTCCATCTGCTTCTCACTCTCTCTGCATCCATTATGACTGTCCCATCTTTATCTTTTATTGCACAGCCTTTATTCCACTTCCGTTTCTGAGTTAATTATTTTATCTTGTCATGTCTTGAATGATGATTTGTTCTGCATAGTTCTTCGACATCTTCACACTGCTCGTTCAGCCATTGCTCTTTCCTTCTACTGCATTCGCGTTGTATCTCAGTATTCTTAATCATATATTGTACTTCATCTCGACCTTTCAAATGTCTCCTCTCATCCATCATTTCCAGGATCTCCTCTGTCATCCAGGGTTTCTTCTTTCTTCGTCTGCTGTCCGGAATCACTTCTTTTAATCCTTTTTGTCTTGCCTCTGCCAGGTTGTTCCACTGCTCCTCAGCTCCATCATGCTCCACACCAAAACGCCAACACCAAAACGCCAACACCAAAACGCCAACACCAAAACGCCAACACCAAAACGCCAACACCAAAACGCCAACACCAAAACGCCAACACCAAAACGCCAACACCAAAACGGCAACACCAAAACGGCAACACTGTTGTGCTCGAAAATAATAAGACTTGGATTAGCCTTCAGTCTTAGGCTTTATTCGACTTAAAACAGTCACAGTAGTGGTTGAGGAGAGAGCTGGAGGCCGAGTGGCTAGCGAGCGAGAGGCAGCTCTCTTAACACCTACTAGGAAGGGTCGTGACACAAAGCTCGAGCTAAGCGAGATACATAAACTTAACCTAATACTTAACCTACTATTACATTCTCCCGTGCTAGTAATAAACATTAGGTTATTTGAATTCTTCTAAACATTTTTATACAATCTTAACTATTATACAGTCTTAACACTAATAGCCAAGCCTATCTACAGGTTTCTTGATGCGAGTAGAACGCCTCAGAGGTTCTTTCTTGGGAGACGTCCCAGAAGGAAGTGAAGAGGGATGGCCGTCAATCTTGGAACCGCCCGGATTTGAGGGTGGGAGAGGCGTGGTCAGGGAACGGTCCTGTGCAGCTTGTTGAACGTGGTGGACTTATGGCTCAGAGCGTTCGTCCCTCTGGCCCGAGCTCGTTACCGGGCTGGTTCGAGTGCCGTATGTAGGTGCCTGGTAGTTGCTCTGGTGATGGTCATCAGCAGGCGTGGGCAGACGCTCCTCGTAAGAAGGCGCGAGGTCCTTTGTTGAGACTGTAGCTTCTCTGCCGTCCCCATACTGTACCCGGGCGTAGTGAGGAGTAGCGTTGATCAGGCTAGCTGGTTCAACAAGAGAATCAGATTTAGCGGTACGAACAAATTTTCGAACAAATACAGGACCAGGTTGTGATAGCCACGAAGGGAGGGAATAACCGTTAGAAGATTTCCTAGGGAAGGAAAAGAGTCTTTCGTGAGGGGTCTGGTTGGTAGCTGTGCAGAGGAGAGACCTAATAGAGTGAAGGGCGTTGTTAAGAACCATTTCCCACTGACTCTCAGGTAGGTTACGAGAATGAAGAGCCAGCCTTATCGCCTTCCAGATGACTCCGTTTTCCTTCTCGCACTGGCCGTTTCCTTGAGGGTGGTATGGGGTGGAGTGAGTCATGACGACACCATGCTTGGACAAGAATTCCGATACCTCTCGAGACATAAATTGAGAACCTAGATCAGAGTGAATAGAGGAAGGACAACCGAACACCGAAAGTAGTTCAAGAAAACAGTTAATAACAGTATGAGCAGACATGTCTGAGCAAGGATAAGCAAAGGGGAACAAAACGCCAACACCAAAACGCCAACACCAAAACGCCAACACCAAAACGCCAACACCAAAACGCCAACACCAAAACGCCAACACCAAAACGCCAACACAAAACGCCAACACCAAAACGCCAACACCAAAACGCCAACACCAAAACGCCAACACCAAAACGCCAACACCAAAACGCCAACACCAAAACGCCAACACCAAAACGCCAACACCAAAACGCCAACACCAAAACGGCAACCCCAAAACGGCAACACCAAAACGGCAACACCAAAACGGCAACACCAAAACGCCAACACCAAAACGCCAACACCAAAACGCCAACACCAAAACGGCAACACAAAAACGCCAACACCAAAACGCCAACACCAAAACGCCAACACCAAAACGCCAACACCAAAACGCCAACACCAAAACGCCAACACCAAAACGCCAACACTAAAACCCCAACACCAAAACGCCAACACCAAAACGCCAACACCAAAACGCCAACACCAAAACGCCAACACCAAAACGCCAACACCAAAACGCCAACACCAAAACGCCAACACAAAACGCCAACACCAAAACGCCAACACCAAAACGCCAACACCAAAACGCCAACACCAAAACGCCAACACCAAAACGCCAACACCAAAACGCCAACACCAAAACGCCAACACCAAAACGCCAACACCAAAACGGCAACACCAAAACGGCAACACCAAAATGCCAACACCAAAACGGCAACACCAAAACGCCAACACCAAAACGCCAAATCCAAAACGGCAACACCAAAACGGCAACACCAAAACGGCAACACCAAAACGCCAACACCAAAACGCCAACACCAAAACGCCAACACCAAAACGCCAACACCAAAACGCCAACACCAAAACGACAACACCAAAACGACAACACCAAAACGCCAACACCAAAACGCCAACACCAAAACGCCAACACCAAAACGCCAACACCAAAACGTTAACACCAAAACGCCAACACCAAAACGCCAACACCAAAACGCCAACACCAAAACGCCAACACCAAAACGCCAACACCAAAACTCCAACACCAAAACGCCAACACCAAAACGCCAACACCAAAACGCCAACACCAAAACGCCAACACCAAAAACGCCAACACCAAAACGCCAGCACCAAAACGCCAACACCAAAACGCCAACACCAAAACGCCAACACCAAAACGCCAACACCAAAACGCCAACACCAAAACGCCAACACCAAAACGCCAACACCAAAACGCCAACACCAAAACGGCAACACCAAAACGGCAACACCAAAACGGCAACACTGTTGTGCTCGTAAATAATAAGACTTGGATTAGCCTTCAGTCTTAGGCTTTATTCGACTTAAAACAGTCACAGTAGTGGTCGAGGAGAGGGCTGGAGGCCGAGTGGCTAGCGAGCGAGAGGCAGCTCTCTTAACACCTACTAGGAAGGGTCGTGAAACAAAGCTCGAGCTAAGCGAGATACATAAACTTAACCTAATACTTAACCTACTATTACATTCTCCCGTGCTAGTAATAAACATTAGGTTATTTGAATTATTCTAAACCTTTTTATACAATCTTAACTATTATACAGTCTTAACACTAATAGCCAAGCCTATCTACAGGTTTCTTGATGCGAGTAGAACGCCTCAGAGGTTCTTGCTTGGGAGACGTCCCAGAAGGAAGTGAAGAGGGATGGCCGTCAATCTTGGAACCGCCAGGATTTGAGGGTGGGAGAGGCGTGGTCAGGGAACGGTCCTGAGCAGCTCGTTGAACGTGGTGGACTTCTGGCTCAGAGCGTTCGTCCCTCTGGCCCGAACTCGTTACCGGGCTGGTTCGAGTGCCGTATGGAGGTGCCTGGTAGTTGCTCTGGTGATGGTCATCAGCAGGCGTGGGCAGACGCTCCTCGTAAGACGGCGCGAGGTCCTTTGTTGAGACTGTAGCTTCTCTGCCGTCCCCATACTGTACCCGGGCGTAGTGAGGAGTAGCGTTGATCAGGCTAGCTGGTTCAACAAGAGCATCAGATTTAGAGGTACGAACAAATTTTCGAACAAATACAGGACCAGGTTGTGATAACCACGAAGGGAGGGAATAACCGTTAGAAGATTTCCTAGGGAAGGAAAAGAGTCTTTCGTGAGTGGTCTGGTTGGTAGCTGTGCAGAGGAGAGACCTAATAGAGTGAAGGGCATTGTTAAGAACCATTTCCCATTGTCTCTCAGGTAGGTTACGAGAATGAAGAGCCAGCCTTATCGCCTTCCAGATGACTCCGTTTTCCTTCTCGCACTGGCCGTTTCCTTGAGGGTGGTATGGGGTGGAGTGAGTCATGACGACACCATGCTTGGACAAGAATTCCAATACCTCTCGAGACATAAATTGAGAACCTCGATCAGAGTGAATAGAGGAAGGACAACCGAACACCGAAAATAGTTCAAGAAAACAGTTAATAACAGTATGAGCAGACATGTCTGAGCAAGGCTAAGCAAAGGGGAACAAAACGCCAACACCAAAACGTCAACAGCAAAACGCCAACACCAAAACGCCAACACGAAAACGCCAACACCAAAACGCCAACACAAAAACGCCAACACCAAAACGCCAACACCAAAACACCAACACCAAAACGCCAACACCAAAACGCCAACACCAAAACGCCAACACCAAAACGCCAACACCAAAACGGCAACACCAAAACGGCAACACCAAAACGGCAACACCAAAATGGCAACACCAAAACGCCAACACCAAAACGGCAACACCAAAACGGCAACACCAATACTGCAACACCAAAACGCCAACACCAAAACGGCAACACCAAAACGGCAACACCAAAACGCCAACACCAAAACGCCAACACCAAAACGCCAACACCAAAACGCCAACACCAAAACGCCAACACCAAGACGCCAACACCAAAACGCCAACACAAACGCCAACACCAAAACGCCAACACCAAAACGCCAACACCAAAACGCCAACACCAAAACGCCAACACCAAAACGCCAACACTAAAACCCCAACACCAAAACGCCAACAGTAAAACGCCAACACCAAAACGCCAACACCAAAAAGCCAACACCAAAACGCCAACACCAAAACGCCAACACCAAAACGCCAACACCAAAACGCCAACACCAAAACCCCAACACCAAAACGGCAACACCAAAACGCCAAAACCAAAACGCCAACACCAAAACGGCAACACCAAAACGTCAACACCAAAACGCCAACACCAAAACGGCAACACCAAAACGCCAACACCAAAACGCCAACACCAAAACGGCAACACCAAAACGCCAACACCAAAACGCCAACACCAAAACGGCAACACCAAAACGGAAACACCAAAACGCCAACACCAAAACGCCAACACCAAAACGCCAACACCAAAACGCCAACACCAAAACGCCAACACCAAAACGCCAACACCAAAACGCCAACACCAACACGCCAACACCAAAACGCCAACACCAAAACGCCAACACCAAAACGCCAACACCAAAACGCCAACACCAAAACGCCAACACCAAAACGCCAACACCAAAACGCCAACACCAAAACTCCAACACCAAAACGCCAACACCAAAACGCCAACACCAAAACGCCAACACCACAACGCCAACACCAAAACGCCAACACCAAAACGCCAACACCAAAACGCCAACACCAAAACGCCAACACCAAAACGCCAACACCAAAACGCCAACACCAAAACGGCAACACCAAAACGCCAACACCAAAACGCCAACACCAAAACGCCAACACCAAAACGGCAACACCAAAACGCCAACACCAAAACGCCAACACCAAAACTGCAACACTGTTGTGCTCGAAAATAATAAGACTTGGATTAGCCTTCAGTCTTAGGCTTTATTCGACTTAAAACAGTCACAGTAGTGGTCGAGGAGAGAGCTGGAGGCCGAGTGGCTAGCGGGCGAGAGGCAGCTCTCTTAACACCTACTAGGAAGAGTCGTGAAACAAAGCTCGAGCTAAGCGAGATACATAAACTTAACCTAATACTTAACCTACTATTACATTCTCCCGTTCTAGTAATAAACATTAGGTTATTTGAATTATTCTAAACATTTTTATACAATCTTAACTATTATACAGTCTTAACACTAATAGCCAAGCCTATCTACAGGTTTCTTGATGCGAGTAGAACGCCTCAGAGGTTCTTGCTTGGGAGACGTCGCAGAAGGAAGTGAAGAGGGATGGCCGTCAATCTTGGAACCGCCAGGATTTGAGGGTGGGAGAGGCGTGGTCAGGGAACGGTCCTGTGCAGCTTGTTGAACGTGGTGGACTTCTGGCTCAGAGCGTTCGTCTCTCTGGTCCGAGCTCGTTACCGGGCTGGTTCGAGTGCCGTATGGAGGTGCCTGGTAGTTGCTCTGGTGATGGTCATCAGCAGGCGTGGGCAGACGCTCCTCGTAAGAATGCGCGAGGTCCTTTGTTGAGACTGTAGCTTCTCTGCCGTCCCCATACTGTACCCGGGCGTAGTGCGGAGTAGCGTTGATCAGGCTAGCTGGTTCAACAAGAGAATCAGATTTAGAGGTACGAACAAATTTTCGAACAAATACAGGACCAGGTTGTGATAACCACGAAGGGAGGGAATAACCGTTAGAAGATTTCCTAGGGAAGGAAAAGAGTCTTTCGTGAGTGGTCTGGTTGGTAGCTGTGCAGAGGAGAGACCTAATAGAGTGAAGGGCGTTGTTAAGAACCATTTCCCACTGTCTCTCAGGTAGGTTACGAGAATGAAGAGCCAGCCTTATCGCCTTCCAGATGACTCCGTTTTCCTTCTCGCACTGGCCGTTTCCTTGAGGGTGGTATGGGGTGGAGTGAGTCATGACGACACCATGCTTGGACAAGAATTCCGATACCGAGAACCTCGATCAGAGTGAATAGAGGAAGGACAACCGAACACCGAAAATAGTTCAAGAAAACAGTTAATAACTGTATGAGCAGATATGTCTGAGCAAGGATAAGCAAAGTGGAATCTTGAATACTCGTCAATCATTACCAAAAGATATTTGTTATGGGAGGAAGAAGGCTTAGGTCCAATGAAATCTACCGATATCCTGTCAAAAGGGCATAAAGCATGAATTAAGTGGGCAGTTGGTGGTTTGAAGAACCGAGGCTTTAATTCACAGCAAGAGCGACACATGAGGTTTACTTTCTTAACGTCTTCCAGGGAATAACGCAAATTCTTAGACTTTACAAAATGGTACAGACGAGTGACTCCAGGATGGCAAAGATTATCATGAACTTTCTCTAAATCAGTCAGAGACTCAACAGTAGCAGAACACGAGCGAGAGAGAGCATCAGCAGGGAGGTTGTCTTTACCAGGGCGATACTGTATGTCATATTTGTAGCCAGCAAGCTCTAAACGCCACCGTAGTATTTTGTCGTTCTTTATTTTGGAGGAGTGGTGAGAGTGAAACATGTACGAAACAGCCTGCTGGTCAGTTATTATCTTGAATTCCCTTCCTATGAGGAAAAGTCGCCATTTCCGGATGGATTCTATGATCGCCGCTGCTTTCCTTTCCACTGTAGGCTGCCGTTGTTCAGAAGGCGAAAGTCTCCTAGAAAAGAAGGCAACAGGCCTACCTTGCTGGGATAGAGTGGCAGCTAAAGAGGTAGCCGAAGCATCACTTTCGATTTCCATAGGGCCGTTTTCATCCAGAGCAGCGACCGAAGCACGGCATACATCTTCCTTGATGTCATGCAAACACTGGCAGGCAACACTGTCAAGAGGAAAAGTCTTAACGGTGAGAAGAGGACTTATTCTGTTAGAGTAGTTAGGTATCCACTGAGAATAGTAAGAAAGGAGGCCAAGAGTTCTCTTGAGAGAGGAGGCGTCTGTAGGTAAGGGTAAATCTCTCAAGGGTTGCAAGCGTTCAGGGTCAGGTCTTAGAGTACCGTTAGATATTAAGTATCCTAAGTACTTTATTTCTGGCAAGCGGTACTCGCACTTATCCTTGTTGAGTGTTAACTTGTACTTCTCTGCTACTGCTTCGAAGCGCCTCAGGTTCTCGTCATGGTCTTCTGGGCTCATTCCGCCTATAATGAGGTCGTCTGTGTAAGCAAAGGTGTCACTCAGCCCATTTTCTGAAATTAAAGTGTTGATGGTACGCTGATAAGCAGACACGGCATTGGTTAGACCAAAGGGAATTCTGGTAAATTGGAACAGTTGACCATTAGCTTCAAAATCAGTGTAGAGCTTCTCATCTTCCTTCAGGGGAACTTGATGGTAGGCACTTTTCATGTCCAGCTTGCTAAAAATACGGTACTTAGCTAACTTATGGACCAGTTCATCAATTCTAGGTATGGGGTAAGCATCTAAGAGGGTGTACCGATTGATGGTCCTAGAGTAGTCTACCACCATACGCTTTTTATGCCGTTCATCGCTAGTCACCAATACCTGAGCTCGCCAAGGAGACTGGCTTTCCTCAATGATGCCCTCACGTAGCAGAGCATCGATCTCCTTCCTGATAAAGGTAGAGTCAGTGCTGGAGTGGCGACGGGTTGGAGGGGCGATGGGTCTGCAATCATTGGTTAGATTGGGAAAAAGACTAGGAGCACGAAGGTTCATTTTTGAAATTCCACAGATCGTAAGTTTAGGTCTTGATCCCTGAAGAGTGAATCCCACAGACTGGTGCAGTTTCATGAAATCTTGCCCTAAAACAACATCAGCACAAAGATCAGGCAGCAAAGAGAGTTTAAACGACTTGTATTCTTTTTCCATTACTTTGATATTAACAAAACAATGACCTACAGTGACAGCAGCAAGGGGAGAAGAAGCCACGGAAATAGTGTCCTTGGAGGAGGTTGTGGTGAGGCTTAAGCGCGAAGCAACTATAGGATTAATGAAGCTCGAAGTACTGCCACTATCAACAAGTGCTTCAACTCTTACTTCAATGATGTCAGCAGGAATCGTCGCACAATGAAGGGGTGAAGTCGAAGCAGTAGTCATGGACGACACCTTCGCTGCGGAAGCACCAGGCCAGTTCCGCCCTGCTCCTGCCGCCTGGCAAACACTAGCGAAGTGGCCTTTCTTTCCACACTTGTGGCAAGTAGCGTTCCGAGCAGGACAGAAGTAGCGAGGATGGAAGGAGCGCCCACAGTAGAAACCATTCTTGGTAGCAGCAGTAGCTTTAGCTGAAGCACTAACTTCTTCACTGTCCTTAGACACTCGAGGGTCGATAACAGCTACAGCCGTGGAATGACAGCCAGAGGTAGAGGGTGAAACATACATATCAGCGTTGTGTTGTGCCAGTTCCAGGCTGCGGGCTTGTTGAACAGCTTCTTCAAGGGTGAGGGCCCACTACAAACACCAAAACGCCAACACCAAAACGCCAACACCAAAACGGCAACACCAAAACGGCAACACCAAAACGCCAACACCAAAAAGCCAACACCAAAACGCCAACACGAAAACGCCAACACCAAAACGCCAACACCAAAACGCCAACACCAAAACGCCAACACCAAAACGCCAACACCAAAACGGCAACACCAAAACGCCAACACCAAAACGCCAACACCAAAACGGCAACACCTAAATGGCAACACCAAAACGCCAACACCAAAACGCCAACATCAAAACGACAACACCAAAACGGCAACACCAAAACGCCAACACCAAAACGCCAACACCAAAACGCCAACACCAAAACGCCAACACCAAAACGCCAGCACCAAAACGCCAGCACCAAAACGCCAACACCAAAACGCCAACACCAAAACGCCAACACCAAAACGCCAACTTCAAAACGCCAACACCAAAACGCCAACACCAAAACGCCAACACCAAAACGCCAACACCAAAACGCCAACACCAAAACGCTAACACCAAAACGCCAACACCAAAACGCCAACACCAAAACGCCAACACCAAAACGCCAACACCAAAACGCCAACACCAAAACGCCAACACCAAAACGCCAACACCAAAACGCCAACACCAAAACGCCAACACAAAAACGCCAACACAAAAACGCCAACACCAAAACGCCAACACCAAATCGCCAACACCAAAACGCCAACACCAAAACGGCAACACCAAAACGCCAACACCAAAACGCCAACACCAAAACGCCAACACCAAAACGCCAACACCAAAACGCCAACACCAAAACGCCAACACCAAAACGCCAACACCAAAACGCCACCACCAAAACGCCAACACCAAAACGCCAACACCAAAACGCCAACACCAAAACGCCAACACCAAAACGGCAACACCAAAACGGCAACACCAAAACGCCAACACGGCCAGCGCCCTCTTCGCGTTCTCGAACGCAGTCGTAGCCGCCTCGTCCCAAAGAAGCACTTTAGGTTTGTTACCCAAGATCTTAAATAACGGCTGCATGATCCTCGCGGCTACCGGCACAAAGCGATAGTAGAAAGTGACCATGCCGACAAACTCTTGCAGTCCCCGTAGTGTAGAAGGCCTCGGGAACTCGCGAACAGCTGCGACCTTGGAAGGTAGTGGCACCACGCCGTGATGACTGACGCGATGACCGAGAAAATCGATGGAGCTGCGACCAAATTGGCACTTGGCGAAGTTGACAGCAAGTCCATGGTCGTGGAGCCTCTGGAAGAGAAGCCGGAGGTGTGCGTGATGTTCCCGACGTGAGGGGCTGGCAACTAGGATGTCATCGAGGTAGATGAACCCAAAGTCGAGACCACGGCCCACCTTGTCCATCAGTCGTTGAAAAGCCTGAGCGGAGTTCTTGAGTCCAAAAGGCATACGCAAAAACTCGAACAGTCCGAAGGGAGTAATGATGGCTGTTTTTTGGATGTCGTCAGGGTGGACAGGTATCTGGTGGTAACCGCGTACCAGATCGACTTTTGAAAAGATTCGGGCACCGTCAAGGTTTGCAGCGAAATCCTGAATGTGAGGGACTGGGTAACGGTCGGCTGTCGTAACCTTGTTCAGACGGCGATAGTCCCCACAAGGTCTCCAGCCTCCAGATGACTTCGGGACCATGTGTAGCGGAGACGCCCATGGGCTGTCAGAGCGTCGCACAATGCCCATATCCTCCATGTTGCAGAACTCGTCTTTGGCCTGTTGGCGCTTGTCAGGAGGCAACCTACGAGCACGTGCGTGGAGAGGTGGGCCAGTGGTGGGGATATGGTGCATAACCCCATGCCTCGGTGTGACTGACTGGAACTGCGGCGTCAGGATGTCCGGGTAGTCCGCCAGGATCTTGGCATACTCATTGTCGGAGCAGGTCACCGAGCCGAGGTGGGGTGCGGGCCAGGCAGCGGGGCGCAGGTTTAATGACTCGTACGTCTCAGAGTTAACGAGGCGTCGCCTCTTCACATCAACCAGAAAAGAGTGTGCCCGAAGAAAGTCCGCACCAAGCAGGGGTTGCGAGACGTCAGCGAAGGTAAAGGTCCACTGGAAGCGACAAGAGTTGAAGTTGAGGGCTATCCTGCGTGTCCCGTAAGTCCGGATGTTGCTGTTGTTGGCGGCCGTCAGGGGAGGACCTGTCTTCCCCGAGCGAGTATCAGGGCCAGAAGGAGGTAGAACTCTAACCTCAGCCCCCGTGTCAACAAGGAAACGCTGCCCCGAGTGATGGTCTGAGAGATACAGGCGGCGGTGATCGTGGCCGGCGGCAGTGGCTACTACCGACGGCCGGCCTGGGCGTTTCCCGGATACGTGCATGGTGGGCGGCAACGGCGGGCTACCGGGCCCCACCTCTGGTGGTAGTAGCACCACTTAGTCTTGTTGGCGGCATTCACAGACACTGTCCCTGTTACACCATCACTGTGAACACTTGTATCGGGCGAAGTAGTAGTCACACCGCCACTGGAGACACTAGTTCGCGACACAGCGTTGGTAAGAGTGACTTCACTCTGCTGCTTGGCCTGCCACAGCACGTCTGCCCGTGCCGCCAGCTCGCGGGGGGCGGTGAAGTCGTCATCGGCGATGATGAGTCGAATATCGTCGGGCATTTGCTCAAGAAAAAGTTGTTCGAAGAGAAGGCAGGGCCTGTGTCCATCCAACAAAGCGAGCATCTCGTTCATGAGGTCGGATGGGTTGTGGTCACCAAATCCGTTCATGTGCAGGAGCCTCGCTGCCCTGGCCCGCCTACTGAGACCGAAGGTGCTGATAAGAAGCTTCTTGATGCCCTCGTACTTCTTGTCGGCTGGCGGCTGGCGTAAGTAATCGATGATACGTCCGGCTGCTTCCTGGTCCAGCGAGCTGACCACGTAGTAATACTTGGTGGCATCCCCGGTAATCTGGCGGATGTGAAATTGGGCTTCCGCTTGCTCGAACCACACTTGCGGCTGGGAGGTCCAGAACGTCGGCAGTTTGAGAGACACTGCATTCTGCTGCTCCTTGTCTTACGAAGGCATGGCGACTGTCGGTGCGTGTCACTCCGGGGTCACCACTGTTGTGGTTCGGAAGTAAAACACGATCAAAGTGGCTTAGTTTACTGAAGGAAGCAGGTACAGCTAACAATGCGAGACAGGAGCGATGTAGACGTGTTAGCTGCCAGGTGAGAACTCTTTCCTTGGTAGCCTCGCCTCACCAACTCGACTCCGGATCACGCTGAATGGTCGTCCACGTCACGCCAGGCCAACCCGTCTGCTCGAGCTCTAGGAATGGTGCCTCGAGTCCTCAGTAACAGGAGAGAGCTCGAGCTGGGTAAGCGATGGTTCGAAGACTCAGTTGTGGGAGCCGCTATATATATGACATTTCACGAAAAAAAAAACTTCTTTTCACCAAAAAAGTGAATTTTTCGATGATTTTCTCCTTATTTCATTGTTTTCGTCAAAAAATAAACAAAAAACACTGTGTATTGTGACAATATACTTTTTTTCTGAAAAAATTCATAAATGACCTGTTTTTTAACATTTTTAAGGAGTATTAACGGCATTTTAAACAAAACCTTTTTTTTGAAAGTGTAATATATTCAATTTCAAAAAAGAAGAAAATTCTGCATAAAAAGTGACTTTTTCTGTTTTTTTTCTTATTATCATTTGTTGGTGGAATAAAACCAAAAAAATATATTCTTTTTCTCGACATTATTTTTTTTCTCTAAATTTGCACAAATTACCTATTTTAAGCTTTTATCCTTCTTTTACGATAATATAGTTTTTTCTCCAAAACTGCATAAATGACCCTTTTTTCAATATTTTTCGAAAAGTGAGTTTTTACGTAATTTTCTATAAATTTCTGTTTTAATTAAAAACATGAAAAATATGCTATAGCGCATTGTTTTTCTGTTTAATGTTACATAATCTTCCCTATTTAAACTTTTTAATTGATTTTAAACACAATTTGAGGAAAATCCATTTTTTCATGTTACAGAAAATGTAATACAAGCCATTTCAAGGTAAAAACTATATATTTCTTTTAGAAAAAGGATTTTTTAGTGTTTTTTTCTTTTCATTTCCATGATTTGATTGAAAATAAAAGAAAAAGCAAGAAATATATTAACTTTTTACTGCAATTCATTTTTTTTTCTCAAAATTGCATAAATTATCCCTTTTCCAGCGTTTTTAAAAGAATTAACATCTTATCCAAGAAAGACTATCTTTTTTTAGTTCAGAAAAAAGGAGTATATGCCATTTCACGAAAAAAAACTTCTTTTCACCAAAAAAAGTGAATTTTTCGATGATTTTCTCCTTATTTCATGGTTTTCGTCAAAAAATAAACAAAAAACACTGAGTATTGTGACAATATATTTTTTTCTGAAAAAATTCATAAATGACGTGTTTTTTTAACGTTTTTAAGGAGTATTAACGGCATTTTAAAGAAAACCTTTTTTTTTTAAGTATAATATATGCAATTTGAAAAAAGAAGAAATTCTGCATAAAAAGTGACTTTTTCTGTCTTTTTCTTATATTCATTTGTTGGTGGAATAAAACCAAACAAATGCATTCTTTTTCTCGACATTATTTTTTTCTCTAGAATTGCACAAATTACCTATCTTTAAGCTTTTATCCTTCTTTTACGATAATTTTTTTTTTTCTCCAAAACTGCATAAATGACCCTTTTTTCAATGTTTTTCGGAGATTTACTTTTTTTTAAGTAAAACCATCTCCTTTACGAAAAAAAAAAAGATTTAACACCAAAAGTCACTTTTTTATCATTTTCTATTGATTTTAGAGTTTTGATTAAAAAAAGGAAAATAAACACTATATACATTTTATTTCTCTGAAACTGTACAAAGTACACATTTTTAACGCTTTTGGACGTTTAAACACATTTTGTAGACAATAACTTTATCATGTTACAATATAGTTTTTCTATCTAAAATTACATAATTTTTTTCAGTTTTTAAGAGTGTTAACGGCAATTTACATAAAATCCCCTTTTACAATTATAACATATGCGATTTGAATTATCCATTTTTTACCGGATTTAAGGGTTTTACAATAATTTTATGACGAATCTATCATCTCTTATAAGAAAAAGTATGTTTTTACCTCCAAAAGTAAGTTTTTAATTAATTTTCTATGAATTTCCATGTTTTAATTAAAAACATGAACAATATGCTCTAGCGTATTGTTTTTCCATTTAAAGTTACATAAACTACCCTATTTAAACCTTTTTATTGGTTTTAACAACAATCTGAAGAAAATCCCTTTTTTCAAGGAAAAAAAAAATATATATATTTCTTTTAGAAAAAGGATTTTTTGTGTTTTTTCTTTTCATTTCCATTTTTTGACTGAAAATGAAGGAAAAAAGCAAGAAATATATTAACATTTTATTGCAATTCATTTTTTTCTCTCAAAATTGCATAAATTATCCCCTTTCCAGCGTTTTTAGGATAATTAACATCTTATCTAAGAAAGACCATCTTGTGTTTAGTTCAAAAAAAAAAATAAATATATGCCATTTAACAAAAAAGCTTTTTTTTCACCGAAAAAGTGAATTTTTCGATGATTTTCTGCTTATTTCATTGCTTTCGTCGAAAAATAAACAAAAAACACTGAATATTGTGACAATATACATTTTTTTCTGAAAAGAAATCATAAATTACGTGTTTTTTTTTTACGTTTTTAGGAGTATTAACGGCATTTTAAACACAACCCCCTTTTACAAGTATAATATATGCAATTTGAGTAAAAAAGAAAATTCTGCATAAAAAGTGGCTTTTTCAATGTTTTCTCTTATTTTCATTTGTTGGTGGAGGAAAACCAAAAAAATACATTCTTTTACTCGACAATATATATTTTTTTTCTAAAATTGCACAAATTACTTATTTTTATGCTTTTATCCTTATTTTACGATAACATATTTTTTCTCCAAAACTGCATAAATGACCCTTTTTTCAATGTTTTTCGGAGATTTACAACTTTTAAACGTAAATAATTTCTTTTACGAAAAAAAAAAAATGATATTACACCAAGAGTAACTTTTTAATAATTTTCTATTGATTTGAATGTTTTGATTAAAAACAGGAAAATAAACACTATATATATTTTCTTTCTCCGAAACTGTACAAAGTACCCATTTTTAACCTTTTTGTACATTTAAA
>CM035175.1:455359-480898 GCA_020233015.1 Callinectes sapidus | reverse complement strand
CAAAACGCCAACACCAAAACGCCAACACCAAAACGCCAACACCAAAACGCCAACACCAAAACGCCAACACCAAAACGCCAACACCAAAACGCCAACACCAAAACGCCAACACCAAAACGGCAACACCAAAACTGCAACACCAAAACGGCAACACCAAAACGGCAACACCAAAATGGCAACACCAAAACGGCAACACCAAAACGGCAACACCAAAACGCCAACACCAAAACGCCAACACCAAAACGCCAACACCAAAACGGCAACACCAAAACGCCAACACCAAAACGCCAACACCAAAACGGCAACACCAAAACGGAAACAACAAAACGGCAACACCAAAACGCCAACACCAAAACGGCTACACCAAAACGCCAACAGCAAAACGCCAACACCAAAACGCCAACACCAAAACGCCAACACCAAAACGCCAACATAAAAACGCCAACACCAAAACGCCAACACCAAAACGCCAACACCAAAACGCCAACACCAAAACGCCAACACCAAAACACCAACACCAAAACGCCAACACCAAAACTCCAACAGCAAAACGCCAACACCAAAACGCCAACACCAAAACGCCAACACCAAAACGCCAACACCAAAACGCCAACACCAAAACGCCAACACCAAAACGCCAACACCAAAACGCCAACACCAAAACGCCAACAACAAAACGCCAACACCAAAACGCCAACACCAAAACGGCAACACCAAAACGGCAACACCAAAACGGCAACACCAAAACGGCAACACCAAAACGCCAACACCAAAACGCCAACACCAAAACGCCAACACCAAAACGCCAACACCAAAACGCCAACACCAAAACGGCAACACCAAAACGAAAACACCAAAACGGCAACACCAAAACGCCAACACCAAAACGGCAACACCAAAATGCCAACACCAAAACGGCAACACCAAAACGCCAACACCAAAACGCCAACACCAAAACGCCAACACCAAAACGCCAACACCAAAACGTCAACACCAAAACGGCAACACCAAAACGGGAACACCAAAACGCCAACACCAAAACGGCAACACCAAAACGGCAACACCAAAACGGCAACACCAAAACGCAACACCAAAACGCCAACACCAAAACGGCAACACCAAAACGGCAACACCAAAACGCCAACACAAAAACGCCAACACCAAAACGCCAACACCAAAACGGCAACACCAAAACGCCAACACCAAAACGCCAACACAAAAACGGCAACACCAAAACGCCAACACAAAAACGCCAACACCAAAACGCCAACACCAAAACGGCAACACCAAAACGGCAACACCAAAACGGCCACACCAAAACGGCAACACCAAAACGCCAACACCAAAACGGCAACACCAAAACGGCAACACCAAAACGGCAACACCAAAACGGCAACACCAAAACGCCAACACCAAAACGCCAACACCAAAACGGCAACACCAAAACGCCAACACCAAAACGCCAACACCAAAACGCCAACACCAAAACGCCAACACCAAAACGCCAACACCAAAACGCCAACACCAAAACGCCAACACCAAAACGCAACACCAAAACGCCAACACCAAAACGCCAACACCAAAACGCCAAACGCCACACCAAAACGCCAACACCAAAACGCCAACACCAAAACGCCAACACCAAAACGCCAACACCAAAACGCCAACACCAAAACGCCAACACCAAAACGCCAACACCAAAACGCAACACCAAAACGCCAACCAAAACGCCAACACCAAAACGCCAACACCAAAACGCCAACACCAAAACGCCAACACCAAAACGCCAACACCAAAACGCCAACACCAAAACGCCAACACCAAAACGCCAACACCAAAACGCCAACACCAAAACGGCAACACCAAAACGCCAACACCAAAACGCCAACACCAAAACGGCAACACCAAAACGGCAACACCAAAACGGCAACACCAAAACGGCAACACCAAAACGCCAACACCAAAACGCCAACACCAAAACGGCAACACCAAAACGCCAACACCAAAACGCCAACACCAAAACGGCAACACCAAAACGCCAACACCAAAACGCCAACACCAAAACGCCAACACCAAAACGGCAACACCAAAACGGCAACACCAAAACGCCAACACGGCCAGCGCCCTCTTCGCGTTCTCGAACGCAGTCGTAGCCGCCTCGTCCCAAAGAAGCACTTTAGGCTTGTTACCCAAGATCTTAAATAACGGCTGCATGATCCTCGCGGCTGCCGGCACAAAGCGATGGTAGAAAGTGACCATGCCGACAAACTCTTGCAGTCCCCGTAGTGTAGAAGGCCTCGGGAACTCGCGAACAGCTGCGACCTTGGAAGGTAGTGGCACCACGCCGTGATGACTGACGCGATGACCGAGAAAATCGATGGAGCTGCGACCAAATTGGCACTTGGCGAGGTTGACAGCAAGTCCATGGTCGTGGAGCCTCTGGAAGAGAAGCCGGAGGTGTGCGTGATGTTCCCGACGTGAGGGGCTGGCAACTAGGATGTCATCGAGGTAGATGAACACAAAGTCGAGACCACGGCCCACCTTGTCCATCAGTCGTTGAAAAGCCTGAGCGGAGTTCTTGAGTCCAAAAGGCATACGCAAAAACTCGAACAGTCCGAAGGGAGTAATGATGGCTGTTTTTTGGATGTCGTCAGGGTGGACAGGTATCTGGTGGTAGCCGCGTCCCAGATCGACTTTTGAAAAGATTCGGGCACCGTCAAGGTTTGCAGCGAAATCCTGAATGTGAGGGACTGGGTAACGGTCGGCTGTCGTAACCTTGTTCAGACGGCGATAGTCCCCACAAGGTCTCCAGCCTCCAGATGACTTCGGGACCATGTGTAGCGGAGACGCCCATGGGCTGTCAGAGCGTCGCACAATGCCCATATCCTCCATCTTGCAGAACTCGTCTTTGGCCTGTTGGAGCTTGTCAGGAGGCAACCTACGAGCACGTGCGTGGAGAGGTGGGCCAGTGGTGGGGATATGGTGCATAACCCCATGCCTCGGTGTGACTGACTGGAACTGCGGCGTCAGGATGTCCGGGTAGTCCGCCAGGATCTTGGCATACTCATTGTCGGAGCAGGTCACCGAGCCGAGGTGGGGTGCAGGCCAGGCAGCGGGGCGCAGGTTTAATGACTCGTACGTCTCAGAGTTAACGAGGCGTCGCCCCTTCACATCAACCAGTAAAGAGTGTGCCCGAAGAAAGTCCGCACCAAGCAGGGGTTGCGAGACGTCAGCGATGGTAAAGGTCCACTGGAAGCGACAAGAGTTGAAGTTGAGGGCTATCCTGCGTGTCCCGTAAGTCCGGATGGTGCTGTTGTTGGCGGCCGTCAGGGGAGGACCTGTCTTCCCCGAGCGAGTATCAGGGCCAGAAGGAGGTAGAACACTAACCTCAGCCCCCGTGTCAACAAGGAAACGCTGCCCCGAGTGATGGTCTGAGAGATACAGGAGGCGGTGATCGTGGCCGGCGGCAGTGGCTACTACCGACGGCCGGCCTGGGCGTTTCCCGGATACGTGCATGGTGGGCGGCAACGGCGGGCTACCGGGCCCCACCTCTGGTGGTAGTAGCACCACTTAGTCTTGTTGGCGGCATTCACAGACACAGTCCCTGTTACACCATCACTGTGAACACTTGTATCGGGCGAAGTAGTAGTCACACCGCCACTGGAGACACTAGTTCGCGACACAGCGTTGGTAAGAGTGACTTCACTCTGCTGCTTGGCCTGCCACAGCACGTCTGCCCGTGCCGCCAGCTCGCGGGGGTCGGTGAAGTCGTCATCGGCGATGATGAGTCGAATATCGTCGGGCATTTGCTCAAGAAAAAGTTGTTCGAAGAGAAGGCAGGGCCTGTGTCCATCCAACAAAGCGAGCATCTCGTTCATGAGGTCGGATGGTTTGTGGTCACCAAATCCGTTCATGTGCAGGAGCCTCGCTGCCCTGGCCCGCCTACTGAGACCGAAGGTGCTGATAAGAAGCTTCTTGATGCCCTCGTACTTCTTGTCGGCTGGCGGCTGGCGTAAGTAATCGATGATACGTCCGGCTGCTTCCTGGTCCAGCGAGCTGACCACGTAGTAATACTTGGTGGCATCCACGGTAATCTGGCGGATGTGAAATTGGGCTTCCGCTTGCTCGAACCACACTTGCGGCTGGGAGGTCCAGAACGTCGGCAGTTTGAGAGACACTGCATTCTGCTGCTCCTTGTCTTACGAAGGCATGGCGACTGTCGGTGCGTGTCACTCCGGGGTCACCACTGTAGTGGTTCGGAAGTAAAACACGATCAAAGTGGCTCAGTTTACTGAAGGAAGCAGGTACAGCTAACAATGCGAGACAGGAGCGATGTAGACGTGTTAGCTGCCAGGTGAGAACTCTTTCCTTGGTAGCCTCGCCTCACCAACTCGACTCCGGCTCACGCTGATTGGTCGTCCACGTCACGCCAGGCCAACCCGTCTGCTCGAGCTCTAGGAATGGTGCCTCGAGTCCTCAGTAACAGGAGAGAGCTCGAGCTGGGTAAGCGATGGTTCGAAGACTCAGTTGTGGGAGCCGCTACATATATGACATTTCACGAAAAAAAAACTTCTTTTCACCAAAAAAGTGAATTTTTCGATGATTTTCTCCTTATTTCATTGTTTTCGTCAAAAAATAAACAAAAAACACTGTGTATTGTGACAATATACTTTTTTTCTGAAAAAATTCATAAATGACCTGTTTTTTAACATTTTTAAGGAGTATTAACGGCATTTTAAACAAAACCTTTTTTTTGAAAGTGTAATATATTCAATTTCAAAAAAGAAGAAAATTCTGCATAAAAAGTGACTTTTTCTGTTTTTTTTCTTATTATCATTTGTTGGTGGAATAAAACCAAAAAAATATATTCTTTTTCTCGACATTATTTTTTTTCTCTAAATTTGCACAAATTACCTATTTTAAGCTTTTATCCTTCTTTTACGATAATATAGTTTTTTCTCCAAAACTGCATAAATGACCCTTTTTTCAATATTTTTCGAAAAGTGAGTTTTTACGTAATTTTCTATAAATTTCTGTTTTAATTAAAAACATGAAAAATATGCTATAGCGCATTGTTTTTCTGTTTAATGTTACATAATCTTCCCTATTTAAACTTTTTAATTGATTTTAAACACAATTTGAGGAAAATCCATTTTTTCATGTTACAAAAAATGTAATACAAGCCATTTCAAGGTAAAAACTATATATTTCTTTTAGAAAAAGGATTTTTTAGTGTTTTTTTCTTTTCATTTCCATGATTTGATTGAAAATAAAAGAAAAAGCAAGAAATATATTAACTTTTTACTGCAATTCATTTTTTTTTCTCAAAATTGCATAAATTATCCTTTTTCCAGCGTTTTTAAAAGAATTAACATCTTATCCAAGAAAGACTATCTTTTTTTAGTTAAGAAAAAAGGAGTATATGCCATTTCACGAAAAAAAACTTCTTTTCACCAAAAAAGTGAATTTTTCGATGATTTTCTCCTTATTTCATGGTTTTCGTCAAAAAATAAACAAAAAACACTGAGTATTGTGACAATATACTTTTTTTCTGAAAAAATTCATAAGTGACGTGTTTTTTAACGTTTTTAAGGAGTATTAACGGCATTTTAAAGAAAACCTTTTTTTTTGAAAGTATAATATATGCAATTTGAAAAAAGAAGAAAATTCTGCATAAAAAGTGACTTTTTCTGTCTTTTTCTTATTTTCATTTGTTGGTGGAATAAAACCAAACAAATGCATTCTTTTTCTCGACATTATTTTTTTCTCTAGAATTGCACAAATTACCTATCTTTAAGCTTTTATCCTTCTTTTACGATAATATTTTTTTTTCTCCAAAACTGCATAAATGACCCTTTTTTCAATGTTTTTCGGAGATTTACATTTTTTTAAGTAAAACCATCTCCTTTACGAAAAAAAAAAAAAGATTTAACACCAAAAGTCACTTTTTTATCATTTTCTATTGATTTTAGTGTTTTGATTAAAAAAAGGAAAATAAACACTATATACATTTTATTTCTCTGAAACTGTACAAAGTACCCATTTTTAACGCTTTTGGACGTTTAAACACATTTTGTAGACAATAACTTTATCATGTTACAATATAGTTTTTCTATCTAAAATTACATAATTTTTTTCAGTTTTTAAGAGTGTTAACGGCAATTTACATAAAATCCCCTTTTACAAATATAACATATGCGATTTGAATTATCCATTTTTTAACGGATTTAAGGGTTTTACAATATTTTTATGACGAATCTATCATCTCTTATAAGAAAAAGTATGTTTTTACCTCCAAAAGTAAGTTTTTAATTAATTTTCTATGAATTTCTATGTTTTAATTAAAAACATGAACAATATGCTTTAGCGTATTGTTTTTCCATTTAAAGTTACATAAACTACCCTATTTAAACCTTTTTATTGGTTTTAACAACAATCTGAAGAAAAACCCTTTTTTCAAGGAAAAAAAAATATATATATTTCTTTTAGAAAAAGGATTTTTTTGTGTTTTTTCTTTTCATTTCCATTTTTTGACTGAAAATGAAGGAAAAAAGCAAGAAATATATTAACATTTTATTGCAATTCATTTTTTTCTCTCAAAATTGCATAAATTATCTCCTTTCCAGCGTTTTTAGGATAATTAACATCTTATCTAAGAAAGACCATCTTGTGTTTAGTTCAGAAAAAAAATAAATATATGCCATTTAACAAAAAAGCTTTTTTTTTCACCGAAAAAGTGAATTTTTCGATGATTTTCTGCTTATTTCATTGCTTTCGTCGAAAAATAAACAAAAAACACTGAATATTGTGACAATATACATTTTTTTCTGAAAAGAAATCATAAATTACGTGTTTTTTTTACGTTTTTAGGAGTATTAACGGCATTTTAAACACAACCCCCTTTTACAAGTATAATATATGCAATTTGAGTAAAAAAGAAAATTCTGCATAAAAAGTGGCTTTTTCAATGTTTTCTCTTATTTTCATTTGTTGGTGGAAGAAAACCAAAAAAATACATTCTTTTACTCGACAATATATATTTTTTTTCTAAAATTGCACAAATTACTTATTTTTATGCTTTTATCCTTATTTTACGATAACATATTTTTTCTCCAAAACTGCATAAATGACCCTTTTTTCAATGTTTTTCGGAGATTTACAACTTTTAAACGTAAATAATTTCTTTTACGAAAAAAAAAATGATATTACACCAAGAGTAACTTTTTAATAATTTTCTATTGATTTGAATGTTTTGATTAAAAACAGGAAAATAAACACTATATATATTTTCTTTCTCCGAAACTGTACAAAGTACCCATTTTTAACCTTTTTGTACATTTAAACACGTTTTGTAGAAAACAACTTTTTCATGTTACAATATACTTTTTCTATCTAAAATTTCAAAAATTACATTTTTTTTCATTTTTAAGAGTATTAACGATAATTTACATAAAATCCCCTTAAACAAGTATAACATATGCGATTTGAATTATCCATTTTCCAACGTATTGAAGGGTTTTACAATATTTTTAAGACAAATCCATCATCTTTTAGAAAAAAAAAGTATGTTTTTACCTCCAAAAGTGAATTTTTACGTAATTTTCTATGAATTTCTATGTTTCAATTAAAAACATGAAAAATATGCTATAGCGTATTGTTTTTCTGTTTAAAGTTACATAATCTTCCCTATTTAAACTTTTTTATTGGTTTTAAACACAATTTGAAGAAAATCCCTTTTTCATGTTACAAAAAATGTAATACAAGCCATTTCAAGGTAAAAACTATATATTTCTTTTAGAAAAAGGATTTTTTAGTATTTTTTTCTTTTCATTTCCATGATTTGATTGAAAATGTAAGAAAAAAGCAAGAAATATATTAACTTTTTACTGCAATTCATTTTTTTCTCTCAAAATTGCATAAATTATCCCTTTTCCAGCGTTATTAAAAGAATTAACATCTTATCTAAGAAAGACCATCTTTTTTTAGTTCAGAAAAAAGAGTATATGCTATTTCACGAAAAAAAAAACTTCTTTTCACCAAAAAAGTGAATTTTTCGATGATTTTCTCCTTATTTTTTTGTTATCGTCAAAAAATAAACAAAAAACATTGAGTATTGTGACAATATACTTTTTTTCAGAAAAAATTCATAAATGACCTCTTTTTTAACTTTTTTAAGGAG
Organism: Callinectes sapidus; assembly: GCA_020233015.1. Taxonomy (NCBI): domain Eukaryota; kingdom Metazoa; phylum Arthropoda; class Malacostraca; order Decapoda; family Portunidae; genus Callinectes; species Callinectes sapidus. Next base: position 472,719 of record CM035175.1, on the reverse strand, counting down.
TATTAACGGCATTTTAAACAAAACCCCTTTTTTGAAAGTGTAATATATTCAATTTGAAAAAAGAAGAAAATTCTGCATAAAAAGTGACTTTTTCTATGTTTTTTTTTTTCTTATTTTCATTTGTTGGTGGAATAAAACCAAAAAAATACATTCTTTTTCTCGATATTATTTTTTTCTCTAAAATTGCACAAATTACCTATTTTTAAGTTTTTATCTTTCTTTTACGATAATATTTTTTTTCTCCAAAACTGCATAAATGAGCCTTTTTTCAATATATTTCGAAAACTGAGTTTTTACATATTTTTTTATAAATTTCTATGTTTTAATTAAAAACATGAAAAATATGCTATAGCGTATTGTTTTTCTGTTTAAAGTTACATAATCTTCCCTATTTAAACTTTTTTATTGGTTTTAAACACAATTGAAGAAAATCACTTTTTCATGTTACAAAAAATGTAATACAAGCCATTTCAAGGTAAAAACTATATATTTCTTTTAGAAAAAGGATTTTTTAGTTTTTTTTTCTTTTCATTTCCATGATTTGATTGAAAATGAAAGAAAAAGCAAGAAATATATTAACTTTTTACTGCAATTCATTTTTTTCTCCCAAAATTGCATAAATTATCCCTTTTCCAGCGTTTTTAAAAGAATTAACATCTTTTCTAAGAAAGACCATCTTTTTTTAGTTCAGAAAAAAGGAGTATATGCCATTTCACGAAAAAAAAAAATTCTTTTCACCAAAAAAGTGAATTTTTCGATGATTTTCTCCTCATTTCATGGTTTTCGTCAAAATATAAACAAAAAACACTGAGTATTGTGACAATATACTTTTTTTTCTGAAAAAATTCATAAATGACCTGTTTTTTAACGTTTTTAATGAGTATTAACGGCATTTCAAACAAAACCTTTTTTTTTTAAAGTGTAATATATGCAATTACAAAAAAGTAGAAAATTCTGCATAAAAAGTAACTTTTTCTATGTTTTTTTCTTATATTCATTTATTGGTGAAATAAAACCAAAAAAAACATTTTTTTCTCGACATTATTTTTTTCTCTAAAATTGCACAAATTACCTATTTTTAAGCTTTTATCCTTCTTTTACGATAATATATTTTTTTCTCCAAAACTGCATAAATGACCCTTTTTTCAATGTTTTTCGGACATTTACATTTTTTAAATAAACCATCTCTTTTACGAAAAAAAAAAAAATTAACACCAAAATTCACTTTTTTATAATTTTCTATTGATTTCAGTGTTTTGATTAAAAAAAGGAAAATAAACCCTATATACATTTTATTTCTCTGAAACTGTACGAAGTACCCATTTTTAACGTATTTGGACGTTTAAACACATTTTGTAGACAATAACTATTTCATGTTACAATATAGTTTTTCTATCTAAAATTCCATAAATTACGTTTTTTTCAGTTTTTAAGAGTATTAAAGGCAATTTACATAAAACCCCCTTTTAAAAGAATAACATATGCGATTTGAATTATCCATATTTTAACGGTTCTAAGGGTTTTACAATTATTTTATGACAAATCCATCATCCCTTATAAGAAATTTTATGTTTTTACCTGCAAAAGTAAGTTTTTAGTTAATTTTCAATGAATTTCCATGTTTTAATTAAAAACTTGAACAATATGCTATAGCGTATTTTTTTTCTATTTAAAGTTAAATAAACTACCTTATTTAAATCTTTTTTATTGGTTTTCACGACAATTTGAAGAAAAACACTTTTTTTCAAGGAAAAAAAATATATATTTCTTTTAGAAAAAGGAATTTTTAGTGTTTTTTCTTTTCAATTCCATTTTTTGATTGAAAATGAATGAAAAAAGCATGAAATATATTAATATTTTATTGCAATTCATTTTTTTCTCTCAAAATTGCATAAATTATCCCCTTTCCAGTGCTTTTAGGATAATTAACATCTTTTCTAAAAAAAGACCATCTTTTTTTTTAGTTCAGAAAAAAAAGAAATATATGCCATTTAACGAAAAAAACTTTCTTTTCACCGAAAAAGTGAATTTTTTGATGATTTTCTGCTTATTTTATTGCTTTTGTCGAAAAATAAACAAAAAACACTGAATATTGTGATAATATACATTTTTTTCTGAAAAGAAATCTTAAATTACGTGTTTTTTTAACGTTTTTAGGAGTATTAACGGCATTTAAAAAAAAAAAACCCTTTTACAAGTATAATAATGCAATTTGAATAAAAAAAGAAAATTCTGCCCAAAAAGTAACTTTTTCAATGTCTTTTCTTATTTTCATTTGTTGGTGGAAGAAAACCAAAAAAATACATTCTTTTTCTCGACAATATCTTTTTTCTCTAAAATTGCACAAATTACCTATTTTTATGCTTTTATCCTTATTTTACGATAACAATTTTTTTTTCTCCAAAACTGCATAAATGACCCTTTTTTCAATGTTTTTCGGAGATTTACAACTTTGAAAGGAAAATAATTTTTTTTTCGAAAAAAAATATATTACACCAAAAGTCACTTTTTAATTATTTTCTATTGATTTCAATGTTTTCATTAAAAACAGGAAAATAAACACTATATACATTTTCTTTCTCCGAAACTGTACAAAGTACCTATTTTTAACCTTTTTTGAAGTTTAAACACATTTTTAGAAAACAATTTTTTTCATGTTACAATATACTTTTTCTTTCTAAAATTTCATAAATTACGTTTTTTTTCATTTTTAAAAGTATTACCGATAATTTACATAAAATCCCCTTAAACAAGTATAACATATGCGATTTGAATTATCCATTTTCCAACGTTTTGAAGGGTTTTACAATATTTTTATGACAAATCCATCATCTTTTAGAAAAAAAGTATGTTTTTACCTCCAAAAGTGAGTTTTTACGTAATTTTCTATGAATTTCTATGTTTTAATTAAAAAGATGAAAAATATGCTATAGCGTATTGTTTTTCTGTCTAAAGTTACATAATCTTCCCTATTTAAACCTTTTTATTGGTTTTAAACACAATTTGAAGAAAATCACTTTTTCATGTTACAAAAAATGTAATACAAGACATTTCAATGTAAAAACTATATATTGCTTTTAGAAAAAGGATTTTGTAGTGCTTTTTTCTTTTCATTTCCATGATTTGATTGAAAATGAAAGAAAAAGCAAGAAATATATTATTTTTTTACTGCAATTCATTTTTTTCTCTCAAAATTGCATAAATTATCCCTTTTCCAGCGTTTTTAAAAGAATTAACATCTTATCTAAGAAAGACGATCTTATTTTAGTTCAGAAAAAAGGAGTATATGCCATTTCACGAAAAAAAACTTTTTTTCACCAAAAAAGTGAATTTTTCGATGATTTTCTCCTTATTTCATTGTTTTCGTCAAAAAATAAACAAAAATCACTGAGTATTGTGACAATATACTTTTTTTCGGAAAAAAATTCATAAATGACATGTTTTTTAACGTTTTTAAGGAGTATTAACGGCATTTTTTTTGAAAGTGTAATATATGCAATTTGAAAAAAGAAGAAAATTTTGCATTAAAAGTGACTTTTTCTATGTTTTTTTCTTATTTTCATTTATTGGTCGAATAAAACCAAAAAAATACATTCTTTTTCTCGACATTATTTTTTCCTCTAAAATTGCACAAATTACCGATTTTTAAGCTTTTATCCTTCTTTTACGATAATATATTTTTTTCTCCAAAACTGCATAAATGACCCTTTTTTCAATGTTTTTCGGAGATTTACATTTTTTAAAGGAAAACCATCTCTTTTGCGAAAAAAAAAATTTTTACACCAAAAATCACTTTTTGTTATAATTTTCTATTGATTTCAGTGTTTTGATTAAAAAAAGGAAAATAAACACTATATACATTTTATTTCTCTGAAACTGTACAAAGTACCCATTTTTAACGTTTTTGGACGTTTAAACACATTTTGTAAAAAACAACTTTTTCATGTTACAATATAGTTTTTCTATCTAAAATTACATATATTACGTTTTTTTCCAGTTTTTATGAGTTTAACGGCAATTTACATAAAATCCCCTTTTACAAGTATTACATATGCGATTCGAATTATTCATTTTTTAACGGTTTTAAGGGTTTTACAATATTTTTTATGACAAATCCATCATCCCTTATAAGAAAAAGTATGTTTTTACTTCCAAAAGTAAGTTTTTAATTAATTTTCTATGAATTTCCATGTTTTAATTAAAAACATGAACAATATGCTATAGCGTATTGTTTTTCTATTTAAAGTTACATAAACTACCCTATTTAAACCTTTTTATTGGTTTTAACAACAATTTGAAGTAAATCCTTTTCTTCAAGGAAAAAAATATATATTTTTTTTAGAAAAGAGTTTTTAGTGTTTTTTCTTTTTATTTCCATTTTTTGATTGAAAATGAAGAAAAAAAGCAAGAAATATATTAACATTTTATTGCAATTCATTTTTTTCTCTCAAAATTGCATAAATTATCCCCTTTCCAGCGTTTTTAGGATAATTAATATCTTATCTAAGAAAGACCATCTTTTAATTAGTTCAGAAAAAAAAGAAATATATGCCATTTAATGATAAAAACTTTTTTTTCACAGAAAAAGTGAATTTTTCGATGTTTTTCTGCTTATTTCATTGTTTTCGTCGAAAAATAAACAAAAAAACACTGAATATTGTGATAATATACATTTTTTTTCTGAAAAGAAATAATAAATTACGTGTTTTTTAACGTTTTTAGGAGTATTAACGGAATTTAAAAAAAAACATTTTACATGTATAATATATGGAATTTGAATAAAAAAGAAAATTCTACCCAAAATGTAACTTTTTCAATGTTTTTTCTTATTTTCTTTTGTTGGTCGAAGAAAACCAAAAAAATACATTATTTTTCTCGACAATATTTTTTTTCTCTAAAATTGCACAAATTACCTATTTTTATGCTTTTATCCTTATTTCACGATAACATATTTTTTTTTTCCAAAACTGCATAAATGACCCTTTTTTCAATGTTTTTCGGAGATTTACAACTTTGAAAGGAAAATCATTTCTTTTACAAAAAAAATATGATATTACACCAAAAGTCACTTGTTAATAATTTTTTATTGATTTCAATGTTTTGGTTAAAAACAGGAAAATAGACACTATATACATTTTCTTTCTCCGTAAATGTACAAAGTATCCATTTTTAACCTTTTTTTACGTTTAAACACATTTTGTTGAAAACAACTTTTTTCATTTTACAAAATACTTTTTCTATTTAAAATTTCATAAATTAGGTTTTTTAAAATTTTTAAGAGTATTAACGATAATTTACATAAAATCCCTTAAACAAGTATAACATATGCGATTTGAATGATCCATTTTTCAACGTTTTGAAGGGTTTTACAATATTTTTATGACAAATCCATCATCTTTTAGAAAAAAAAGTATGTTTTTACCTCCAAAAGTGAGTTTTTACGTAATTTTCTATGAATTTCTGTTTTAATTAAAAACATGAAAAATATGCTATAGATAGCGTATTGTTTTTCCGTTTAAAGTTACATAATCTTCCCTATTTAAACTTTTTTATTGGTTTTAAAAACAATTTGAAGAAAATCCCTTGTTCATGTTACAAAAAATGTAATACAAACCATTTCAAGGTAAAAACTATATATTTCTTTTAGAAAAAGGATTTTTTAGTGTTTTTTTTTTCTTTTCATTTCCATTTTTTTGATTGAAAAAGAAGGAAAAAAGCAAGAAATATATTAACATTTTATTGCAATTCATTTTTTTCTCTCAAAATTGCATAAATTATCCCCTTTTCCAGCGTTTTTAGGATAATTAACATCTTATCTAAGAAAGACCATCTTTTTTTTAGTTCAGAAAAAAAGAAATATATTCCATTTAACGAAAGAAAACTTTCTTTTCACCGAAAAAGTGAATTTTGCGATGATTTTCTGCTTATTTCATTGCTTTCGTCGCAAAATAAACTAAAAACATTAAATATTATGACAATATACATTTTTTTTTTCTAAAAAGAAATCATAAATGACGTGTTTTGTAACGTTTTTAGGAGTATTAACGGCATTTTAAACAAAACCCCCTTTTACACGTATAATATATGATATTTGAATAAAAAAGAAAATTCTGCCTAAAAAGTTACTTTTTTAATGTTTTTTTCTTATTTTCATTTGTTGGTGGAAGAAAACCAAAAAAATACCTTCTTTTTCTCGACATTATTTTTTTCTCTAAAATTGCACAAATTACCTATTTTTATGCTTTTATCCTTATTTTACGATAACATTTTTTTTCTCCAAAACTGCATAAATAACCCTTTTTTCAATGTTTTTCGGAGATTTACAACTTTTAAAGGAAAATTATTTCTTTTACGAAAAAAAATGTATTACAATAGAAGTCACTTTTTAATCATTTTCTATTGATTTCAATGTTTTGGTTAAAAACAGGAAAATAAACACTATATACATTTTCTTTCTCCGAAGCTGTACAAAGTACCCAATTTTAACCTTTTTGGACGTTTAAACACGTTTTGTAGAAAACAACTTTTTCATGTTACAATATACTTTTTCTATCTAAAATTACATAAATTAAGTTTTTTTTATTTTTAAGAGTATTAACGATAACTTACATAAAATCCCCTTAAACAAGTATAACATATGCGATTTAATTTATCCATTTTCCAACGTTTTGAAGGGTTTTACAATATTTTTATGACAAATCCATCATCTTTTAGAAAAAAAAAATTTGTTTTTACCTCCAAAAGTGAGTTTTTACGTAATTTTCTATGAATTTGTATGTTTTAATTAAAAACATGAAAAATATGCTATAGCGTATTGGTTTTCTGTTTAAAGTTACATAATCTTCCCTATTTAAACTTTTTTTATTGGTTTTAAACTCAATTTGAAGAATATCCCTTTTTCATGTTACAAAAAATGTAATACAAGCCATTTGAAGGTAAAAACTATCAATTTCTTTTAGAAAAAGGAATTTTTAGTGTTTTTTTTTCATTTCCATGATTTGATTGAAAATGAAAGAAAAAGCAAGAAATATATTAACTTTTTACTGCATTTCATTTTTTTCTCTCAAAATTGCATAAATTATCCCTTTTCCAACGTTTTTAAAAGAATTAACATTTTATCTAAGAAAAACCATCTTTTTTTAGTTCAGAAAAAAGGAGTATATACCATTTAACGAAAAAAAACTTCTTTTCACCAAAAAAGTTAATTTTTCGATGATTTTCTCCTTATTTCATTGTTTTCGTCAAAAAATAAACAAAAAACACTGAGTATTGTGACAATATAATTTTTTTCTGAAAAAAATAATAAATGATCTGTTTTTTAACGTTTTTAAGGAGTATTAACGGCATTTTAAGCAGAACCTTTTTTTTTTAAGTATAATATATGCAATTTGAAAAAAGAGAAAATTCTACATAAAAAGTGACTTTTCTATGTTTTTTCTTATTCTTATTTATTGGTGGAATAAAACCAAAAATATATATTCTTTTCCTTGACATTATTTTTTTCTCAAAAATTGCACAAATTACCTATTTTTAAGTTTCTATTCTTCTTTTACGATAATATATTTTTTTCTCTAAAACTGCATAAATGACCCTTTTTTTAATGTTTTTTTGGAGATTTACATTTTTTTTTAACAAAAACCATCTCTTTTCGAAAAAAAATATTTTACACCAAAAGTCACTTTTTTATCATTTTCTATTGATTTCAGTGTTTTGATTAAAAAAAGGAAAATAAACACTATATACATTTTATTTTTCTGAAACTGTACAAAGTACCCATTTTTAACTTTTTTGGACGTTTAAACATATTTTGTAGACAATAACTTTTTCATGTTATAATATAGTTTTTCTATCTAAAATTACATAAATTACGTTTTTTTTCAGTTTTTAAGAGTATTAACGGCAATTTACATAAAACCCCCTTTTACAAGTATAACATATGCGATTTGAATTATCCATTTTTTAACGGTTCTAAAGGTTTTATAATATTTTTAAGACAAATCCATCATCCCTTATAAGAAAAAGTATGTTTTTACCTCCAAAAGTAAGTTTTTAATTAATTTTCTATGAATTTCCATGTTTTAATTAAAAACATGAACAATATGCTATAGCGTATTATTTTTCTATTTAAAGTTACATAAACTACCCTATTTAAACCTTTTTATTGGTTTTAACAACAATTTGAAGAAAATCCCTTTTTTCAAGGAAAAAGAAATATATTTCTTTTAGAAAAAGGAATTTTTAGTGTTTTTTCTTTTCATTTCCATGTATTGATTTAAAATGAAGGAAAAAAGCAAGAAACATATGAACATTTTATTGCAATTCATTTTTTTCTCTCAAAATTTCATAAATTATCCTCTTTCCAGCGTTTTTAGGATAATTTACATCTTATCTAAGAAAGACCATCTTTTTTTAGTTCAGAAAAAAAGAAATATATGCCATTTAACGGAAAAAAACTTTCTTTTCACCGAAAAAGTTAATTTTTCGATGATTTTCTGCTTATTTCGTTGTTTTCGTCTAAAAATAAACAAGAAAACACTGAATATTATGACAATTTACATTTTTTTTCTAAAAAGAAATCATAAATTACGTGTTTTTTAACGTTTTTAAAAGTATTAACCGCATTTTAAAGAAAACCCCCTTTTACAAGTATAATATATGCAATTTGAATAAAAAGAAAATTCTGCCTAAAAAGTGACTTTTTCAATGTTTTTTTCTTCTTTTCATTTGTTGGTGGAAGAAAACTAAAAAAATACATTCTTTTTCTCGACAATATCTTTTTTCTCTAAAATTGCACAAATTACCTATTTTTATGCTTTTATCCTTATTTTACGATAACAATTTTTTTTTTTCTCCAAAACTGCATAAATGACCCTTTTTTCAATGTTTTTCGAAGATTTACAACTTTTAAAGGAAAATAATTTTTTTTTACGAAAAAAAATATATTACACCAAAAGTCACTTTTTAATCATTTTCTATTGATTTCAATGTTTTCATTAAAAACAGGAAAATAAACACTATATACATTTTCTTTCTCCGAAACTGTACAAAGTACCTATTTTTAACCTTTTTTGACGTTTAAACACATTTTTAGAAAACAATTTTTTCATGTTACAATATACTTTTTCTATCTAAAATTTCATAAATGACGTTTTTTTAATTTTTAAAAGTATTACCGATAATTTACATAAAATCCTTTTAAACAAGTATAACATATGCGATTTGAATTATCCATTTTCCAACGTTCTGAAGGGTTTTACAATATTTTTATGACAAATCCATGAAGTTTTAGAAAAAAAGTATGTTTTTACCTCCAAAACTGAGTTTTTACGTAATTTTCTATGAATTTCTATGTTTTAATTAAAAAGATGAAAAATATGCTATAGCGTATTGTTTTTCTGTTCAAAGTTACATAATCTTCCCTATTTAAACCTTTTTATTGGTTTTAAACACAATTTGAAGAAAATCACTTTTTCATGTTACAAAAAATGTAATACAAGCCATTTCAAGGTAAAAACTATATATTGCTTTTAGAAAAAAGGATTTTGTAGTGCTTTTTTCTTTTCATTTCCATGATTTGATTGAAAATGAAAGAAAAAGCAAGAAATATATTATCTTTTTACTGCAATTCATTTTTTTCTCTCAAAATTGCATAAATTATACCTTTTCCAGCGTTTTTAAAAGAATTAATATCTTATCTAAGAAAGACCATCTTATTTTAGTTCAGAAAAAAGGAGTATGTGCCATTTCAAAAAAAAAACTTTTTCACCAAAAAAGTGAATTTTTCAATGATTTTCTCCTTATTTCATTGTTTTGGTGTTAAAATAAACAAAAATCACTGAGTATTGTGACAATGTACTTTTTTCTGAAAAAAATTCATAAATGACACATTTTTTAATGTTTTTAAGGAGTATTAACGGCATTTTAAACAAAACCTTTTTTTTTGAAAGTGTAATATATGCAATTTGAAAAAAGAAGAAAATTTTGCATAAAAAGTGACTTTTTCTATGTTTTTTTCTTATTTTCATTTATTGGTGGAATAAAACCAAAAAAATACATTCTTTTTCTCGATATTATTTTTTCCTCTAAAATTGCACAAATTACCGATTTTTAAGCTTTTATCCATCTTTTACGATAATATATATTTTTCTCCAAAACTGCATAAATGACCCTTTTTTCAATGTTTTTCGGAGATTTACATTTTTTAAAGGAAAACCATCTCATTTGCGAAAAAAAAGATTTTACACCAAAAGTCATTTTTTTATCATTTTCCATTGATTTCAGTGTTTTGATTAAAAAAGGAAAATAAACACTATATACATTTTATTTCTCTGAAACTGTACAAAGTACCCATTTTTAACGTTTTTGGACGTTTAAACACATTTTGTTGAAAACAACTTTTTCATATTACAAAATACTTTTTCCATCTAAAATTTCATAAATTAGGTTTTTTTTTAATTTTTAAGAGTATTAACGATAATTTACATAAAATCCCCTTAAACAAGTATAACATATGCGATTTAAATGATCCATTTTCCAACGTTTTGAAGGGTTTTACAATATTTTTATGACAAATCCATCATCTTTTAGAAAAAAAAGTATGTTTTTACCTCCAAAAGTGAGTTTTTACGTAATTTTCTATGAATTTCTATGATTTAATTAAAAACATGAAAAATATGCTATAGCGTATTGTTTTTCTGTTTAAAGTTACATAATCTTCCCTATTTAAACTTTTTTATTGGTTTTAAAAACAATTTGAAGAAAATCCCTTTTTCATGTTACAAAAAATGTAATACAAACTATTTCAAGGTAAAAACTATATATTTCTTTTAGAAAAAGGAGTTTTTAGTGTTTTTTCTTTTCATTTCCATTTTTGATTGAAAATGAAGGAAAAAAGCAAGAAATATATTAACATTTTATTGCAATTCATTTTTTTCTCTCAAAATTGCATAAATTATCCCCTTTCCAGCGTTTTTAGGATAATTAAAATCTTATCTAAGAAAGACCATCTTTTTTTAGTTCAGAAAAAAAGAAATATATGCCATTTAACGAAAGAAAACTTTCTTTTCACCGAAAAAGTGAATTTTGCGATGATTTTCAGCTTATTTCATTGCTTTCGTCGCAAAATAAACTAAAAAAATTAAATATTATGACAATATACATTTTTTTTCTAAAAGGAAATCATAAATTTCGTGTTTTTTAACGTTTTTAGGAGTATTAACGGCATTTTAAACAAAACCCCCTTTTACACGTATAATATATGATATTTGAATAAAAAAGAAAATTCTGCCTAAAAAGTTACTTTTTTAATGTTTTTTTCTTATTTTCATTTGTTGGTGGAAGAAAACCAAAAAAATACATTCTTTTTCTCGACATTATTTTTTTCTCTAAAATTGCACAAATTACCTATTTTTATGCTTTTATCCTTATTTTACGATAACATTTTTTTCTCCAAAACTGCATAAATGACCCTTTTTTCAATGTTTTTCCGAGATTTACAACTTTTAAAGGAAAATTATTTCTTTTACGAAAAAAAATGTATTACAATAGAAGTCACTTTTTAATCATTTTCTATTGATTTCAATGTTTTGGTTAAAAACAGGAAAATAAATACTATATACATTTTCTTTCTCCGAAGCTGTACAAAGTACCCTTTTTTTAACCTTTTTGGACGTTTAAACACGTTTTGTAGAAAACAACTTTTTCATGTTACAATATACTTTTTCTATCTAAAATTACATAAATTAAGTTTTTTTTTTATTTTTAAGAGTATTAACGATAACTTACATAAAATCCCCTTAAACAAGTATAACATATGCGATTTGATTTATCCATTTTCCAACGTTTTGAAGGGTTTTACAATATTTTTATGACAAATCCATCATCTTTTAGAAAAAAAAATTTGTTTTTACCTCCAAAAGTGAATTTTTACGTAATTTTCTATGAATTTCTATGTTTTAATTAAAAACATGAAAAATATGCTATAGCGTATTGGTTTTCTGTTTAAAGTTACATAATCTTCCCTATTTAAACTTTTTTATTGGTTTTAAACACAATTTGAAGAAAATCCCTTTTTCATGTTACAAAAATTGTAATACAAGCCATTTGAAGGTAAAAACTATCAATTTCTTTTAGAAAAAGGAATTTTTACAGTTTTTTTTTTTTTCATTTCCATGATTTGATTGAAAATGAAAGAAAAAGCAAGAATTAAAATTTTACTGCAATTCATTTTTTTCTCTCAAAATTGCATAAATTATCCCTTTTCCAACGTTTTTAAAAGAATTAACATATTATCTAAGAAAAACCATCTTTTTTTAGTTCAGAAAAAAGGAGTATATGCCATTTAACGAAAAAAAAACTTCTTTTCACCAAAAAAGTGAATTTTTCGATGATTTTCTCCTTATTTCATTGTTTTTGTCAAAAAATAAACAAAAAACACTGAGTATTGTGACAATATACTTTTTTTCTGAAAAAATTAATAAATGATCTGTTTTTTAACGTTTTTAATTAGTATTAACGGCATTTTAAGCAGAACCTTTTTTTTTTAAAGTATAATATATGCAATTTGAAAAAAGAGAAAATTCTGCATAAAAAGTGACTTTTTCTATGTTTTTTTCTTATATTCATTTATTGGTGGAATAAAACCAAAAAAATATATTCTTTTCCTCGACATTACTTTTTTCTCAAAAATTGCACAAATTACCTATTTTTAAGCTTCTATCCTTCGTTTACGATAATATATTTTTTTCTCTAAAACTGCATAAATGACCCTTTTTTTAATGTTTTTTGGAGATTTACATTTTTCTTTAACAAAAACCATCTCTTTTGCGAAAAAAAATATTTAACACCAAAAGTCTCCTTTTTATAATTTTCTATATTTCAGTATTTTGATTAAATAAAGGAAAATAAACACTATATACATTTTATTTCTCTGAAACTGTACAAAGTACCCATTTTTAACTTTTTTTTTTTGGACGTTTAAACACATTTTGTAGACAATAACTTTTTCATGTTATAATATAGTTTTTCTATCTAAAATTACATAAATTACGTTTTTTTTCAGTTTTTAAGAGTATTAATGGCAATTTACATAAAACCCTTTTTTACAAGTATAACATATGCGATTTGAATTATCCATTTTTTTACGGTTCTAAGGGTTTTATAATATTTTTAAGACAAATCCATCATCCCTTATAAGAAAAAGTATGTTTTTACCTCCAAAAGTAAGTTTTTAATTAATTTTCAATGAATTTCCATGTTTTAATTAAAAACATGAACAATATGCTATAGCGTATTGTTTTTCTATTTAAAGTTACTTAAACTACCATATTTAAACCTTTTTATTGGTTTTAACAACAATTTGAAGAAAATCCCTTTTTTCAAGAAAAAATGTATATATTTCTTTTAGAAAAAGGAGTTTTTAGTGTTTTTTCTTTTCATTTCCATTTTTTGATTGAAAATGAAGGAAAAAAGCAAGATATATATTAACATTTTATTGCAATTCATTTTTTTCTCTCAAAATTGCATAAATTATCCCGTTTCCAGTGTCTTCAGGATAATTAACATCTTATATAAGAAAGACCATCTTTTTTTTAGTTCAGAAAAAAAAATTAATGCCATTTAACTAAAAAAACTTTCTTTTCACCGAAAAAGTGAATTTTTCGATGATTTTCTGCTTATTACTTTGCTTTCCTCGAAAAATAAACAAAAAACACTGAATATTGTGACAATATACATTATTTTCTGAAAAGAAATCATAAATTACGTGGTTTTTTTAACGTTCTTAGGAGTATTATCGGCATTTAAAAAAAAAACTTTTTACAAGTATAATATATGCAACTTGAATAAAAAAGAAAATTCTGCCCAAAAAGTAACTTTTTCAATGTTTTTTCTTATTTTCATTTGTTGGTGGAAGAAAACCAAAAAAAATACATTCTTTTTCTCGACAATATTTTTTTTCTCTGAAATTGCACAAATTACCTATTTTTATGCTTTTATCCTTATTTTACGATAACTTTTTTTTTTCCAAAACTGCATAAATGACCCTTTTTTCAATGTTTTTTTCGGAGATTTACAACTTATAAAGGAAAATAATTTCTTTTACGAAAAAAAAAAGATATTACACCAAAAGTCACTTGTTAATAATTTTTATTGATTTCAATGTTTTGATTAAAAACAGGAAAATAAACACTATATACATTTTCTTTCTCCTAAACTGTACAAAGTACCCATTTTTAATCTTTTTGGACGTTTAAACACATTTTGTAGAAAACAACTTTTTCATATTACAATATACTTTTTCTATCTAAAATTTCAAAAATTACGTTTTTTTCATTATTAAGAGTATTAACAATAACTTACATTAATTCCCCTTAAACAAGTATAACATATGCGATTTGAATTAGCCATTTTCCTACGTTTTGAAGGGTTTTATAATATTTTTATGACAAATCTATCATCTTTTAGAAAAAAAAGTATGTTTTTACCTCCAAAAGTGAGTTTTTACGTAATTTTCTGTGAATTTCTATGTTTTAATTAAAATCAGGAAAAATATGCTATAGCGTATTGTTTTGCTGTTTAAAGTTACATAATCTTCCCTATTAAAACTTTTTCATTGGTTTTAAACACAAATTGAAGAAAATCCCTTTTTCATGTTACAAAAAACGTAATACAAGCCATTTCGAAGTAAAAACTATATAATTGTTTTAGAAAAAGGATTTTTTAGTGTTTTTTTCTTTTCATTTCCATGATTTGATTGAAAGTGAAATTTTTCAAAAAGCAAGAAATATATTAAATTTTTCCTGCAATTCATTTTTTTTCTCTCAAAATTGCATAAATTATCCCTTTTCCAGCGTTTTTAAAAGAATTAACATCTTATCTATGAAATACCATCTTTTTTTAGTTCAGAAAAAAGGAATATATGCCATTTCACGAAAAAAACTTCTTTTCTCCAAAAAAGTGAATTTTTCGATGATTTTCTCCTTATTTCATTGTTTTCGTCAAAAAATAAACAAAAAACACTGAGTATTGTGACAATATATTTTTTTCTGAAAAAATTCATAAATGACCTGTTTTTTAACGTTTTTAAGGAATATTAACGGCATTTTAAACAAAACTTTTTTTTGAAAGTGTAATATATGTAATTTGAAAAAAGAAGAAAATTCTGCATAAAAAGTGACTTTTTCTATGTTTTTTCCTTATTTTCATTTATTGGTGGAATAAAACCAAAAAAATACATTCTTTTTCTCGACATTATTTTTTTCTCTAAAATTGAACAAATTACCTATTTTAATCTTTCATCTTTCTTTTACGATAATATATTTTTTTTCTCCAAAACTGCATAAATGACCCTTTTTTCAATGTTTTTCGGAGATTTACATTTTTTTAAGGAAAACCATCTCTTTTACGAAAAAAAAAGATTTTACACCAAAAGTCACTTTTTTTTCATTTTCTATTGATTTCAGTGTTTTGATTAAAAAAAGGAAAATAAACACTATATACATTTTATTTCTCTGAAACTGTACAAAGTACCTATTTTTAACGTTTTTGGACGTTTAAACACATTTTGTAGAAAACAACTTTTTAATGTTACAATATAGTTTTTCTATCTAAAATTACATAAATTACGTTTTTTTCAGTTTTTATGAGTTTAACGGCAATTTACATAAAATCCCCTTTAACAAGTATAACATATGCGATTTGAATTATTCATTTTTTAACGGTTTTAATGGTTTTAAAATTATTTTTTTGACAAATCCATCACCCTTAAGAAAAGAGTATTGTTTTTACCTCCAAAAGTAGTTTTTAATTAATTTCTATGAATTTCCATGTTTTAATTACAACATGAATAATATGCTATAGCGTATTGTTTTTCTATTTAAAGTTACATAAACTACCCTATTTAAACCTTTTTATTGGTTTTAACAACAATTTGAAGAAAATCCCTTTTTTCAAGGAAAAAAAATATATATTTCTTTTAGAAAAAGGAGTTTTAAGTTTTTTCTTTTCATTTCCATTTTTTGATTGAAAATGAAGGAAAAAAGCAAGAAATATATTAATCTTTTATTGCAATTCATTTTTTTCTTTCAAAATTGCGTAAATTATCCCCTTTCCAGCGTTTTTAGGATGATTAACATCTTATCTAAGAAAAATATTCTATTTTTAACTTCAGAAAAAAAGAAATATATGCCATTTAACGAAAAAAAAATTCTTTTCACCGAAAAAGTGAATTTTTCGATGATTTTCTGCTTATTTCATTGCTTTCGTCTAAAAATAAACAAAAAAACACTGAATATTATGACAATATACATTTTTTTTTCTAAAAAGAAATAATAAATTACGTGTTTTTTAACGTTTTTCGGAGTATAAACGGCATTTTAAACAAAATCCCCTTTTATAAGTATAATATATGCAATTTGAATAAAAAGAAAATTCTGCCTAAAAAGTGACTTTTTCAATGTTTTTTCTTATTTTCATTTGTTGGTGAAAGAAAACCAAAAAAATACACTATTTTTCTCGACAATATTTTTTTCTCTAAAGTTGCACAAATTACCTATTTTTATGCTTTTATCCTTATTTTATGATAACATTTTTTTTTTCTCCAAAACTGCATAAAGGAACCTTTTTTCAATGTTTTTTTTTCGGAGATTTACAACTTTTAAAGGAAAATCATTTCTTTTACGAAAAAAAAAATGATATTACACCAAAAGTCACTTTTTGATAATTTTCTATTGATTTATATGTTTTGATTAAAAAAGGAAAATAAACACTATATAAATTTTATTTCTCCGAAACTGTACAAAGTACCCATTTTTAACTTTTTTGGACGTTTAAACACATTTTGTAGACAATAACTTTTTCATGTTACAATATAGTTTTTCTATCTAAAATGACATAAAATACGTTTTTTTTTTTTTTAGTTTTTAAGAGTATTAACGGCAATTTAAATAAAACCCCCTTTTACAAGTATAACAAATGCGATTTGAATTATCCATTTTTTAACGGTTTTAAGGGTTTTACAATATTTTTATGACAAATCCATCATCCCTCATGAGAAAAAGTATGTTTTTACCTCCAAAAGTAAGTTTTTAATTAATTTTTTATGAATTTCCATGTTTTAATTAAAAACATGAACAATATGCTATAGCGTATGGTTTTTCTATTTAAAGTTACATAAAATACCCTATTTAAACCTTTTTATTGGTTTTAACAACAATTTGAAGAAAATCCCTTTTTTCAAGGAAAAAAAATATATATTTCTTTTAGAAAAAGTAGTTTTTAGTGTTTTTTATTTCCATTTTTTGATTGAAAATGAAGGAAAAAAGCAAGAAATATATTAACATTTTATTGCAATTCATTTTTTT
>CM035175.1:411935-433498 GCA_020233015.1 Callinectes sapidus | reverse complement strand
TTTTAATTTTTAAGAGTATTAACGATAATTTACATAAAATCCCATTAAACAAGTATAACATATTTGAATTATTCATTTTCCAACGTTTTTAAGGGTTTTACAATATTTTTATGACAAATCCATCATCTTTTTAAAAAAAAAAAGAATGTTTTTACCTCTAAAAGTGAGTTTTTACGTAATTTTCTATGAATTTCTATGTTTTAATTAAAAACATGAAAAATATGCTATAGCGTATTGTTTTTGTGTTTAAAATTACATAATCTTCCCTATTTAAACTTTTTTATTGGTTTTAAACACAATTTGAAGAAAATCCCTTTTTCATGTTACAAAAAATGTAATAAAAGCCATTTCAAGGTAAAAACTATATATTTCTTTTAGAAAAAGGATTTTTTAGTGTTTTTTTCTTTTTATTTCCATGACTTGATTGAAAATGAAAGAAAAAGCAAGAAATATATTAACTTTTTACTTCATTTCATTTTTTTCTCTCAAAATTGCATAAATTATCCCTTTTCCAGCGTTTTTAAAAGAATAACATCTTATCTAAGAAAGACCGTCTTTTTTTAGTTCAGAAAAAAGGAGTATATGCCATTTCACGAAAAAAAACTTCTGTTCACCAAAAAAGTGAATTTTTCGATGATTTTCTAATTATTTCATTGTTTTCGTCAAAAAATAAACAAAAAACACTGAGTATTGTGAAAATATACTTTTTTTCTGAAAAAATTCATAAATGACCTGTTTTTTAACGTTTTGAGAAGTATTAACGGGATTTTAAACAAAACCTTTTTTTTGAAAGTATAATATATGCAATTTGAATAAAGAAGAAAATTCTGCATAAAAAGTGACTTTTTCTATGTTTTTTTCTTATTTTAATTTTTGGTGGAATAAAACCCAAAAAATACATTCTTTTTCTCGACATTATTATTTTCTCTAAAATTGCAAAAATTACCTACTTTTAAGCTTTTATGCTTCTTTTACGATAATATATTTTTTTCTTCAAAACTGCATAAATGACCCTTTTTTCAATGTTTTTCGGAGATTTACATTTTTTAAAGGAAGACCATCTCTTTTACGAAAAAAAAAAAAGATTTTACACCAAAAGTCACTTTTTTATCATTTTCTATTGATTTCAGTGTTTTGATTAAAAAAAGGAAAATAAACACTATATACATTTTATTTCTCTGAAACTGTACAAAGTAACCATTTTTAACGTTTTTGGAGGTTTAAACACATTTTGTAGAAAACAACTTTTTCATGGTAAAATATAGTTTTTCTCTCTAAAATTACATAAATTATGTTTTTTTTTTAGTTTTTAAGAGTATTAACGGTAATTTACATAAAACCCCCTTTTTACAAGTATAACATATGCGAATTGAATTATCTATTTTTTAACGGTTTTAAGGGTTTTACAATATTTTTATGACAAATCCATCATCTCTTATAAGAAAAAGAATGTTTTTACCTCCAAAAGTAAGTTTTTAATTAATTTTCTATGAATTTCCATGTTTTAATTAAAAACATGAACAATATGCTATAGCGTATTGTTTTTTTATTTAAAGTTACATAAACTACCCTACTTAAACCTTTTTATTGGTTTTAACAACAATTTGAAGAAAATCCCTTTTTTCAAGGAAAAAAATTATATATTTCTTTTAGAAAAAGGAGTTTTTAGTGTTTTTTCTTTTCATTTCCATTTTTTGATGGAAAATAAAGGAAAAAAGCAAGAAATATATAAACATTTTATTGCAATTCATTTTTACCTCTCAAAATAACATAAATTATCCTCTTTCCAGCGCTTTTAGGATAATTAACATCTTATCTACGAAAGACTATATTTTTTTTTAGTTCAGAAAAAAGAAATATATGCCATTTAACGAAAAAAACTTTCTTTTAACCGAAAAAGTGAATTTTCCGATGATTTTCTGCTTATTCCATTGCTTTCGTCGAAAAATAAACAAAAAACACTGAATATTGGGACAATATACATTTTTTTCTGAAGAGAAATCATAAATTACGTGTTTTTTAACGTTTTTAGGAAAATTAACGGCATTTTAAACAAAATATATGCAATTTGAATAAAAAAGAAAATTCTGCCTAAAAAGTTACTTTTTCAATGTTTTTTCTTATTTTCATTTGTTGGTGGAAGAAAACCAAAAAAATACATTCTTTTTCTCGACAATATTTTTTTTTCTCTAAAATTGCACAAATTCTCTATTTTTATGCTTTTATCCTTATTTTACGATAACATTTTTTTTCTCCAAAACTGCATAAATGACCGTTTTTTCAATGTTTTTCGGAGATTTACAACTTTTAAAGGAAAATCTTTTCTTTTACCAAAAAAAATATGATATTACACCAAAAGTCACTTTTTAATAATTTTCTATTGATTACAATGTTTTGATTTAAAACAGGAAAGTAAACACTATATACATTTTCTTTCTCCGAAACTGTACAAAGTACCCATTTTTAACCTTTTTTGACGTTTAGAAACATTTTGTAGAAAACAACTTTTTCATGTTACAATATACTTTTTCCATCTAAAATTTAATAAATTACGTTTTTTTTTTCTTTTTTAAGAGTATTAACGATAATTTACATAAAATCCCCTTAAACAAGTACAACATATGCGATTTGAATTATCCATTTGCCGACGTTTTTAAGGGTTTTACAATATTTTTATGACAATTCCATCATCTTTTAGAAAAAAAAAGTATGTTTTTACCTCCAAAAGTGAGTTTTTACATAATTTTCTATGAATTTCTATGTTTTAATTAAAAACATGAAAAATATGCTATAGCGTATTGTTTTTTGTGATTAAAGTTACATAATCTTCCTTATTTAAACTTTTTTATTGGTTTTAAACACAATTTGAAGAAAATCCCTTTTTCATGCTACAAAAAATGTAATACAAGCCATTTCAAGGTAAAACCTACATATTTCTTCTAGAAAAAGGATTTTTAGTGTTTTTTTTCTTTTTATTTCCATGATTTGATTGAAAATGAAAGAAAAAGCAAGAAATATATTAACTTTTTACTGCAATTCATTTTTTTCTCTCAAAATTGCATGAATTATCCCTTTTCCAGCGTTTTTAAAAGAATTAACATCTTATCTACGAAAAACCATCTTTTTTTAGTTCAGAAAAAAGGAGTATGTGCCATTTCACGAAAAAAAAACTTCTGTTCACTAAAAAAGTGAATTTTTCGATGATTTTCTCCTTATTTCATTGTTTTCGTCAAAAAAATAAACAACAAACACTGAGTATTGTGACAATATACTTTTTTTCTGAAAAAATTCATAAATGACCTGTTTTTTTAACGTTTTGAGGAGTATTAACGGGATTTTAAACAAAATTTTTTTGGAAAGTATAATATATGCAATTTGAATAAAGAAGAAAATTCTGCATAAAAAGTGACTTTTTCTTTTTTTTTTCTTATTTTCATTTTTGGTGGAATAAAACCAAAAAAATACATTCTTTTTCTCGACATTATTATTTTCTCTAAAATTGCACAAATTACCTATTTTTAAGCTTTTATCCTTCTTTTACGATAATATATTTTTTTCTCCAAAACTGCATAAATTACTCTTTTTTCAATGTTTTTCAGAGATTTACATTTTTTTAAAGGAAAACCATCTCTTTTACGAAAAAAACAAAAAGATTTTACACAAAAAGTCACTTTTTTATCATTTTCTATTGATTTCAGTGTTTTGATTAAAAAAAGGAAAATAAACACTATATACATTTTATTTCTCTGAAACTGTACAAAGTACCCATCTTTAACGTTTTTGGACGTTTAAACACATTTTGTAGAAAACAACTTTTTCATGTTACAATATAGTTTTTCTATCTAAAATTACATAAACTACGTTATTTTCAGTTTTTAAGAGTATTAACGTCAATTTACATAAAACCCCCTTTTACAAGTATAACATATGCGATTTGAATTATCCTTTTTTTTTACGGTTTTAAGGGTTTTACAATATTTTTATGACAAATCCATCATCCCTTATAAGAAAAAGTATGTTTTTACCTCCAAAAGTAAGTTTTTAATTAATTTTCTATGAACTTCCATGTTTTAATTAAAAACATGAACAATATGCTATAGCGTATTGCTTTTCTATTTAAAGTTATATAAACTACACTATTTAAACCTTTTTATTGGTTTTAACAACAATTTGAAGAAAATCCCTTTTTTCAAGGAAAAAAATATATGTTTCTTTTAGAAAAAGGAGTTTTTAGTGTTTTTTCTTTTCATTTCCATTTTTTGATTGAAAAATGAAGGAAAAAAGTAAGAAATATATTAACATTTTATTGCAATTCATTTTCTTCTCTCAAAATTGCATAAATTATCCCCTTTCCAGCGCTTTTAGGATAATTATCATCTTATCTAACAAAAACCATCTTTTTTTTAGCTAAAAAAAAAGAAATATATGAAATTTAACGAAAAAAACTTTCTTTTCACCGAAAAAGTTAATTTTCCGATGATTTTCTGCTTATTTCATTGTTTTCGTCGAAAAATAAACAAAAAACACTGAATATTGTTACAATATACATTTTTTTCTGAAAAGAAATCATAAATTACGTGTTTTTTAACGTTTTTAGGAGTATTAACGGCATTTTAAACAAAACCCTCTTTTACAAGTATAGTATATGCAATATGAATAAAAAAGAAAATTCTGCTTAAAAAGTGACTTTTTCAATGTTTCTTCTTATTTTCATTTGTTGGTGGAAGAAAACCAAAAAAATGCATTCTTTTTCTCGACAATATTTTTTTTCTCTAAACTTCCACAAATTACCTATTTTTATGCTTTTAACCTTATTTTACGATAGCATATTTTGTTTCTCCAAAACTGCATAAATGACCCTTTTTTTAATGTTTTTGGAAGATTTACAACTTTTAAAGAAAAAAACTTTTCTTTTACGGAAAAAAAATATGATAAAATTACATAAATTACGTTTTTTTTTTTTTTTAGTTTTTAAGAGTATTAACGGTTATTTACATAAAACCCCCTTTTTACAAACATAACATATGCGATTTGAATTATCCATTTTTTAACGGTTTTAAGGGTTTTACAATATTTTTATGACAAATCCATCATCTCTTATAAGAAAAAGTATGTTTTTACCTCCAAAAGTAAGTTTTTAATTAATTTTCTATGAATTTCCATGTTTTAATTAAAAACATGAACAATATGCTATAGCGTATTGTTTTTCTATTTAAAGTTACATAAACTACCCTACTTAAACCTTTTTATTGGTTTTAACAACAATTGTAAGAAAATCCCTTTTTTCAAGGAAAAAAATATATATTTCTTTTAGAAAAAGGAGTTTTTAGTGTTTTTTCTTTTCATTTCCATTTTTTGATGGAAAATGACGGAAAAAAGAGAGAAATATATAAACATTTTATTGCAATTCATTTTTACCTCTCAAAATAACATAAATTATCCTCTTTCCAGCGCTTTTAGGATAATTAACATCTTATCTACGAAAGACCATCTTTTTTTTTAGTTCAGAAAAAAGAAATATATGCCATTTAACGAAAAAAACTTTCTTTTAACCGAAAAAGTGAATTTTCCGATGATTTTCTGCTTATTCCATTGCTTTCGTCGAAAAATAAACAAAAAACACTGAATATTGGGACAATATACTTTTTTTCTGAAAAGAAATCATAAATTACGTGTTTTTTAACGTTTTTATGCGTATTAACGGCATTTTAAACAAAATATATGCAATTTGAATAAAAAACAAAATTCTGCCTAAAAAGTTACTTTTTCAATGTTTTCTTCTTATTTTCATTTGTTGGTGGAAGAAAACCAAAAAAATACATTCTTTTTCTCGACAATATTTTTTTTCTCTAAAATTGCACAAATTACCTATTTTTATACTTTTATCCTTATTTTACGATGACATTTTTTTTTCTCCAAAACTGCATAAATGACCCTTTTTTCAATGTTTTTCGGAGATTTACAACTTTTAAAGGAAAATCATTTCTTATACGAAAAAAATATGATATTACACCAAAAGTCACTTTTTAATAATTTTCTATTGATTTCAATGTTTTGATTTAAAACAGGAAAATAAACACTCTATACATTTTCTTTCTCCGAAACTGTACAAAGTACCCATTTTTAACCTATTTTGACGTTTAGACACATCTTGTAGAAACCAACTTTTTCATGTTACAATATACTTTTTCCATCTAAAATTTAATAAATTACGTTTTTTTTTTCTTTTTTAAGAGTATTAACGATAATTTACATAAAATCCCCTTAAACAAGTACAACATATGCGATTTGAATTATCCATTTGCCAACGTTTTTAAGGGTTTTACAATATTTTTATGACAATTCCATCATCTTTTAGAAAAAAAAGTATGTTTTTACCTCCAAAAGTGAGTTTTTACATAATTTTCTATGAATTTCTATGTTTTAATTAAAAACATGAAAAATATGCTATAGCGTATTGTTTTTTGTGATTAAAGTTACATAATCTTCCTTATTTAAACTTTTTTATTGGTTTTAAACACAATTTGAAGAAAATCCCTTTTTCATACTACAAAAAATGTAATACAAGCCATTTCAAGGTAAAACCTACATATTTCTTTTAGAAAAAGGATTTTTAGTGTTTTTTTTCTTTTTATTTCCATGATTTGATTGAAAATGAAAGAAAAAGAAAGAAATATATTAACTTTTTACTGCAATTCATTTTTTTCTCTCAAAATTGCATGAATTATCCCTTTTCCAGCGTTTTTAAAAGAATTAACATCTTATCTAAGAAAAACCATCTTTTTTTAGTTCAGAAAAAAGGAGTATATGCCATTTCACGAAAAAAAAAACTTCTGTTCACCAAAAAAGTGAATTTTTCGATGATTTCTCCTTATTTAATTGTTTTCGTCAAAAAATAAACAACAAACACTGAGTATTGTGACAATATACTTTTTTTCTGAAAAAATTAATAAATGACCTGTTTTTTTAACGTTTTGAGGAGTATTAACGGGATTTTAAACAAAACCTTTTATTTGAAAGTATAATATATGCAATTTGAATAAAGAAGAAAATTCTGCATAAAAAGTGACTTTTTTTTTTTTTCTTATTTTCATTTTTGGTGGTATAAAACCAAAAAAATACATTCTTTTTCTCAACATTATTATTTTCTCTAAAATTGCACAAATTACCTATTTTTAAGCTTTTATCCTTCTTTTACGATTATATATTTTTTTCTCCAAAACTGCATAAATTACTCTTTTTTCAATGTTTTTCAGAGATTTACATTTTTTAAAGGAAAACCATCTCTTTTACGAAAAAAAAAAAATTTACACAAAAAGTCACTTTTTTATCATTTTCTATTGATTTCAGTGTTTTGATTAAAAAAAGGAAAATAAACACTACATACATTTCATTTCTCTGAAACTGTACAAAATACCCATTTTTAACGTTTTTGGACGTTTAAACACATTTTGTAGAAAACAACTTTTTCATGTTACAATATAGTTTTTCTATCTAAAATTACATAAATTACGTTTTTTTTCAGTTTTTAAGAGTATTAACGGCAATTTACATAAAACCTCTTTTACAAGTATAACATATGCGATTTGAATTATCCATTTTTTAACGGTTTTAAGTGTTTTACAATATTTTTATGACAAATCCATTATCCCTTATAAGAAAAAGTATGTTTTTACCTCCAAAAGTAAGTTTTTAATGAATTTTCTATGAATTTCCATGTTTTAATTAAAAACGTGAACAATATGCTATAGCGTATTGTTTTTCTATTTAAAGTTACATAAACTACCCTATTTAAACCTTTTTATTGGTTTTAACAACAATTTGAAGAAAATTCCTTTTTTCAAGGAAAAAAAAATATTTCGTTTAGAAAAAGGAGTTTTAAGTGTTTTTTCTTTTCATTTCCATTTTTTGATTGAAAATGAAGGAAAAAAGCAAGAAATAGATTAACATTTTATTGCAATTCATTTTTTTCTCTCAAAATTGCATAAATTATCCCCTTTCAAGCGTTTTTAGGATAATTCACATCTTATATAAGAAAGACCATCATTTTTTTAGTTTAGAAAAAAGAAATATATGCCATTTAACGAAAAAAAACTTTCTTTTCGCCAAAAAAGTTAATTTTCCAATGATTTTCTGCTTATTTCATTGCTTTCGTCGAAAAATAAACAAAAAAACACTGAATATTGTGACAATATACATTTTTTTTTCTGAAAAGAAATCATAAATTACGTGTTTTTTGACGTTTTTAGGAGTATTAACGGCATTTTAAACAAAACCCCCTTTTTCAAGTATAATATATGCAATTTGAACAAAAAAGAAAATTCTTCCTAAAAATTGACTTTTTCAATTTTTTTTCTTATTTTTATTTGTTGGTGGAAGAAAACCAAAAAAATACATTCTTTTTCTCGACAATATTTTTTTTCTCTAAAATTGCATAAATTACCTATTTTTATGCTTTTATCCTTATTTTACGATAGCATTTTTTTTTTCTCCAAAACTGCATAAATGACCCTTTTTTCAATGTTTTTCGGAGATTTACAACTTTTAAAGGAAAATCTTTAATTTTCTATTGATTTCAATGTTTTGATTAAAAACAAGAAAATAAACACTATATACATTTTCTTTCTCCGAAACTGTACAAAGTACCCATTTTTAACCTTTTTGGACGTTTAGACACATTTTGTAGAAAACAACTTTTTTATGTAACAATATACTTTTTCAATCTAAAATTTCATAAATTACGTTTTTTTCATTTTTAAGAGTATGAACGATAATTTACATAAAATCACCTTAAACAAGTTTAACATATGCGATTTGAATTATCCATTTTCCAACGTTTTTAAGGGTTTTGCAATATTTTTATGACAAATCCATCATCTTTTAGAATAAAAAGTATGTTTTTACCTCCAAAAGTGAGTTTTTACGTAATTTTCTATGATTTTCTATGTTTTAATAAAAAAACATGAAAAATATGCTATAGCGTATTGTTTTTGTGTTTAATGTTACATAATCTTCCCTATTTAAACTCTTTTTATTGGTTTTAAACACAATTTGAAGAAAATCTCTTTTTCATGTTACAAAAAATGTAATACAAGCCATTTAAAGGTAAAAACTATATATTTCTTTTAGAAAAAGGATTTTTTAGTGTTTTTTTTCTTTTTATTTCCATGATTTGATTGAAAATGAAAGAAAAAGCAAGAAATATATTAACTTTTTACTGCAATTCATTTTTTTTCTTTCAAAATTGCATAAATTATCCCTTTTCCAGCGTTTTTAAAAGATTTAACATCTTATCTAAGAAAGACCACCTTTTTTTATTTCAGAAAAAAGGAATATATGCCATTTCACGAAAAAAAAAAACTTCTGTTCACCAAAAAAAGTGAATTTTTTGATGATTTTCTCCTTATTTCATTGTTTTCGTCAAAAAATAAACAAAAAACACCCAGTATTGTGACAATATACTTTTTTTCTGAAAAAATTAGTAAATGACCTGTTTTTTATCGTTTTGAGGAGTATTATCGGGATTTTAAACAAAACCTTTTTTTTGAAAGTATAATATATGCAATTTGAATAAAGAAGAAAATTCTGCATAAAAGAGACTTTTTCTATGTTTTTTCTTATTTTCATTTGTTGGTGGAATAAAACTAAAAAAATACATTCTTTTTCTCGACATTATTTTTTTCTCTAAAATTGCACAAATTACCTATTTTTAAGCTTTTATCCTTCTTTTACAATAATGTATATTTTTCTCCAAAACTGCATAAATGACCCTTTTTTCAATGTTTTTCGAAGATCTACATTTTTTAAAGGAAAACCATCGTTTTTACGAAAAAAAAAAAGATTTTACACCAAAAGTTACTTTTTTATCATTTCCTATTGATTTCAGTGTTTTGATTAAAAAAAGGAAAATAAACATTATATACATTTTATTTCTCTGAAACTGTACAAAGTACCCATTTTTAACGTTTTTGGACGTTTAAACACATTTTGTAGAAAACAACTTTTTCATGTTACAATGTAGTTTTTCTATCTAAAACTACATAAATTACGTTTTTTTCAGTTTTTAAGAGTATTAACGGCAATTTACATAAAACAACCTTTTACAATTATAACATATGCGATTTGAATTATCCATTTTTTAACGGTTTTTAAGGGTTTTACAATATTTTTATGACAAATCCATCATCCCTTATAAGAAAAAGTATGTTTTTACCTCCAAAAGTAAGTTTTTAATTAATTTTCTATGAATTTCCATGTTTTAATTAAAAACATGAACAATATGCTATAGCGTATTGTTTTTCTATTTAAATTTACATAAACTAACCTATTTAAACCTTTTTATTGGTTTTAACAACAATTTGAAGAAAATCCCTTTTTTCAAGGAAAAAAAAAATATATTCTTTTAGAAAAAGAAGTTTTTAGTGTTTTTTCTTTTCATTTCCATTTTTTGATTGAAAATGAAGGAAAAAAGCAAGAAATATATTAACATTTTATTGCAATTCATTTTCTTCTCTCAAAATTGCATAAATTATCCCCTTTCCAGCGCTTTTAGGATAATTAACATCTTATCTAAGAAAGACCATCTTTTTTTTTTAGTTCAGAAAAAAGAAATATATGCCATTTAACGAAAGAAACTTTCTTTTCAGCGAAAAAGTGAATTTTCCGATGATTTTCTGCTTATTTCATTGCTTTCGTCGAAAAATAAACAAAAAACACTGAATATTGTGACAATATACATTTTTTTCTGAAAAGGAATAATTAATTACATGTTTTTTATCGTTTTTAGGAGTATTAACGGCATTTTAAAGAAAACCCCCTTTTAAAAGTATAATATATGCAATTTGAATAAAAAAGAAAATTCTGCCTAAAAAGTGACTTTTTCAATGTGTTTTCTTATTTTCATTTCTTGGTGGAAGAAAACCAAAAAAATACATTTTTTTTCTCGACAATATTTTTTTTCTCTAAAATTCCATAAATTACCTATTTTTATGCTTTTATCTTTTTTTTACGAGAACATATTTTTTTTCTCCAAAACTGCATAAACGACCCTTTTTTCAATGTTTTTCGGAGATTTACAACTTTTAAAGGAAAATCTTTTCTTTTACGAAAAAAAATATGATATTACACCAAAAATCATTTTTTAATAATTTTCTATTGATTTCAATGTTTTGATTAAAAACAGGAAAATAAACACTATATACATTTTCTTTCTTCAAAACTGTACAAAGTACCAATTTTTAACCTTTTCGGACGTTTAGACACATTTTGTAGAAAACAACTTTTTCATGTAACACTATACTTTTTCTATCAAAAATTTCATAAATTACGTTTTTTTTCATTTTTAAGAGTATTAACGATAATTTACATAAAATCCCTTTAAACAAGTATAACATAAGCGATTTGAATTATCCATTTTCCATCGTTTTTAAAGTTTTTACAATATTTTTATGACAAATCCATCATCTTTTAGAAAAAAAAGTGTTTTTACCTCCAAAAGTGAGTTTTTACGTAATTTTCTATGAATTTCTGTTTTAATAAAAAAACATGAAAAATATGCTATAGCGAATTGTTTTTGTCTTTAAAGTTACATAATCTTCCCTATTTAAACTTTTTTTATTGCTTTTAAACACAATTTGAAGAAAATCCCTTTTTCATGTTACAAAAAATGTAATACAAGCCATTTCAAGGTAAAAACTATATATTTCTTTTAGAAAAAGGATTTTTTAGTGTTTTTTTCTTTTTATTTCCATGATTTCATTGAAAATGAAAGAAAAAGCAAGAAATATATTAACTTTTTACTGCAATTCATTTTTTTCTTTCAAAATTGCATAAATTATCCCTTTTCCAGCGTTTTTAAAAGAATTAACATATTATCTAAGAAACACCACCTTTTTTTAGTTCAGAAAAAAGGAGTATATGCCATTTCACGAAAAAAAAAAACTTCTGTTCACCAAAAAAATGAATTTTTCGATTATTTTCTCCTTATTTCATTGTTTTCGTCAAAAAATAAACAAAACTCACCGAGTATTGTGACAATATACTTTTTTTCTGAAAAATTCATAAATGACCTGTTTTTTAACGTTTTGAGGAGTATTAACGGGATTTAAAACAAAACCTTTTTTTTGAAAGTATAATATATGCAATTTGAATAAAGAAGAAAATTCTGCATAAAAAGTGACTTTTTCTATGTTTTTTTCTTATTTTCATTTGTTGGTGGAATAAACCCAAAAAAATACATTCTTTTTCTCGACATTATTTTTTTCTCTAAAATTGCACAAATTACCTATTTTTAAGCTTTTATCCTTCTTTTGCGATAATATATTTTTGTCTCCAAAACTGCAAAAATGACCCTTTTTTCAATGTTTTTCGGAGATTTACATTTTTTTAAGGAAAACCATCTCTTTTACGAAAAAAAAAGATTTTACACCAAAAGTCACTTTTTTTTCATTTTCTATTGATTTCAGTGTTTTGATTAAAAAAAGGAAAATAAACACTATATACATTTTATTTCTCTGAAACTGTACAAAGTACCTATTTTTAACGTTTTTGGACGTTTAAACACATTTTGTAGAAAACAACTTTTTAATGTTACAATATAGTTTTTCTATCTAAAATTACATAAATTACGTTTTTTTCAGTTTTTATGAGTTTAACGGCAATTTACATAAAATCCCCTTTAACAAGTATAACATATGCGATTTGAATTATTCATTTTTTAACGGTTTTAATGGTTTTACAATTATTTTTTTATGACAAATCCATCATCTCTTATAAGAAAAAGTATGTTTTTACCTCCAAAAGTAAGTTTTTAATTAATTTTCTATGAATTTCCATGTTTTAATTAAAAACATGAACTATATGCTATAGCGTATTGTTTTTCTATTTAAAGTTACATAAACTACCCTATTTAAACCTTTTTATTGGTTTTAACAACAATTTGAAGAAAATCCCTTTTTTCAAGGAAAAAATATATATATCTCTTTTAGAAAAAGGAGTTTTAAGTGTTTTTTCTTTTCATTTCCATTTTTTGATTGAAAATGAAGGAAAAAAGCAAGAAATATATTAACCTTTTATTGCAATTCATTTTTTTCTCTCAAAATTGCGTAAATTATCCTCTTTCCAGCGTTTTTAGGATGATTAACATCTTATCTAAGAAAGATATTCTATTTTTAACTTCAGAAAAAAGAAATATATGCCATTTAACGAAAAAAAAATTCTTTTCACCGAAAAAGTGAATTTTTCGATGATTTTCTGCTTATTTCATTGCTTTCGTCGAAAAATAAACAAAAAAACACTGAATATTATGACAATATACATTTTTTTTTTTTTTAAGAAATAATAAATTACGTGTTTTTTAACGTTTTTCGGAGTATAAACGACATTTTAAACAAAATCTCCTTTTACAAGTATAATATATGCAATTTGAATAAAAAGAAAATTCTGCCTAAAAAGTAACTTTTTCAATGTTTTTTCTTATTTTCATTTGTTGGTGAAAGAAAACCAAAAAAATACACTATTTTTCTCGACAATATTTTTTTCTCTAAAGTTGCACAAATTACCTATTTTTATGCTTTTATCCTTATTTTATGATAACATATTTTTTTTCTCCAAAACTGCATAAAGGAACCTTTTTTCAATGTTTTTTTTCGGAGATTTACAACTTTTAAAGGAAAATCATTTCTTTTACGAAAAAAAATATGATATTACACCAAAAGTCACTTTTTGATAATTTTCTATTGATTTATATGTTTTGATTAAAAAAGGAAAATAAACACTATATAAATTTTATTTCTCCGAAACTGTACAAAGTACCCATTTTTAACGTTTTTGGACGTTTAAACACATTTTGTAGACAATAACTTTTCATGTTACAATATAGTTTTTCTATCTAAAATGACATAAATTACGTTTTTTTTTTTTTTTAGTTTTTAAGAGTATTAACGGCAATTTACATAAAACCCCTTTTACAAGTATAACAAATGCGATTTGAATTATCCTTTTTTTAACGGTTTTAAGGGTTTTACAATATTTTTATGACAAATCCATCATCCCTTATAAGAAAAAGTATGTTTTTACCTCCAAAAGTAAGTCTTTAATTAATTTTCTATGAATTTCCATGTTTTAATTAAAAACATGAACAATATGCTATAGCGTATTATTTTTCTATTTAAAGTTACATAAACTACCCTATTTAAACCTTTTTATTGGTTTTAACAACAATTTGAAGAAAATCCCTTTTTTTTCAAGGAAAAATATATTTATTTCCTTTAGAAAAAGGAGTTTTTAGTTTTTTTTCTTTTTATTTCCATTTTTTGATTGAAAATGAAGGAAAAAAGCAAGAAATATATTAACATTTTATTGCAATTCTTTTTTTTTCTCTCAAAATTGCATAAATTATCCCTTTTCCAGCGTTTTTAGGATAATTAAAATCTTATCTAAGAAAAACCATTTTTTTTAGTTCAGAAAAAAAAGAAATATATGCCATTTAACGAAAAAAACTTACTTTTCACATAAAATGTTAATTTTTCGATGATTTTCTGCTTATTTAATTGCTTTCGTCGAAAAAAAAGAAAAAAACACTGAATATTGTGACATTATCAATTTTTTTTTTCTGAAAAAAAATCATATCTTACGTGTTTTTTAACGTTTTTAGGAGTATTAACGGCATTTTAAACAAAACCTCCTTTTACAAGTATAATATATGCAATTTGAGTAAAAAAGAAAATTCTGCCTAAAAAGTAACTTTTTCAATGATTTTTTCTTATTTTCATTTGTTGGTGGAAGAAAACCAAAAAAATACATTCTTTTTCTCGACAATTTTTTTTTTCTCTAAAATTGCACAAATTACCTATTTTATGCTTTTATCCTTATTTTACGATAACATTTTTTTTTCTCCAAAACTGCATAAATGACCCTTTTTTCAATGTTTTTCGAAAACTTACAACTTGTAAAGGAAAATAATTTCTTTTACGAAAAAAATATGATATTACACCAAAAGTCACTTTTTAATAATTTCCTATTGATTTCTATGTTTTGATTAAAAACAGGAAAATAAACACTATATACATTTTCTTTCTTCGAAACTGTACAAAGTACCCATTTTAACCTTTTTGGACGTTTAAACACATTTTGCAGAAAACAACCTTTTCATGTTACAATATACTTTTTTGATCTAAAATTTCATAAATTACGTTTTTTTCATTTTTAAGAGTATTAACGATAATTTACATAAAATCCCCTTAAACAAATATAACATATGCGATTTGAATTATCCATTTTCCAACGTTTTGAAGGCTTTTACAATATTTTTATGATAAATCCATCATATTTTAGAAAAAAAAGTATGTTTTTACCTCCAAAAGTGAGTTTTAACGTAATTTTCTATGAATTTCTATGTTTTAATTAAAAACATAAAACATATGCTATAGCGTATTGTTTTTCTGTTTAAAGTTACATATTCTTCCCTATTTAAACTTTTTTATTCGTTTTAAACACAATTTGAAGAAAATCCCTCTTTCATGTTACAAGAAATGTAATAGAAGCCATTTCAAGGTAAAAACTATATATTTCTTTTAGAAAAAGGATTTTTTTAGTGTTTTTTTCTTTTCATTTCAATGATTTGATTGAAAATGAAAGAAAAAGCAAGAAATATATTAACTTTTTACTGCAATTCATTTTTTTCTCTCAAAATTGCATAAATGATCCTTCTTCCAGCGTTTTTAAAAGAATTAACTTCTTATCTAAGAAAGACTATCTTTTTTTAGTTCAGAAAAAAGGAGTATATGAAATTTCACAAAAAAAAACTTCTTTTCACCAAAAAAGTTAATTTTTCGATGATTTTCTCCTTATTTCATTGTTTTCTTCAAAAAATAAACAAAAAACACTGAGTATTATGACAATATACTTTTTTCTGAAAAAATTCATAAATGACCTGTTTTTTAACGTTTTTAAGGAGTATTAACTGCATTTTAAATAAAACTTTTTTTTGAAAGTGTAATATATGCAATTTGAAAAAAGAAGAAAATTCTGCCTAAAAAGTGACTTTTTCTGTTTTTTTCTTATTTTCATTTGTTGGTGGAATAAAACCAAAAAAATACATTCTTTACATAATATTTGATTTTAAATGAAAGAAAAAGCCAGAAAAATATTAACTTTTATTGCAATTCATTTTTTTTCTGTCAAAATTGTATAAAAATACCGTCTTTAGCGTTTTTAGAAAAATAACATCTCATCTAAGAAAGACCATCTTTTTTTTGTTAAGAATAAAGGAATATATGCCTTTTCACGAAAAAAGTTCCTTTTCACCGAAAAAGTAGATTTTTCAATGATTATCTGCTTATTTCATTGTTTTCATAAAAAAATCAACAAAAAACAGTAAATATTCCGACAATATACTTTTTTCTCAAAACTTTCATAAATGACTTTTTTTTCAAAGTTTTAGGAGTATTAAATACGGCATTTTACACAAAACCCCCTTTAACAAGTATAATATAAGTAATTTGTATAAAGACAAAATTTCTGCCTAAAAATTGACTTTTTCAATGTTTTTATCTTATTTTCATTTGTTGGTGGAAAAAAAAAAAAAATACATTCTCTTTTGCGAAAATATTTCTTTTCTCTAAAATTGCACAAACAACCCATTTTTATGTTTTTATCCTTATTTTACGATAAAAAAATTTTTCTCTAAAACTGCAGAAAATGACCCTTTTTTCAATGTATTGAGAGATTTAGAAAAAATGTATTTTTTTACATCCAAAAGTTAGTTTTTCAGTAATTTTCTTTTAATTTTCATGTTTTAATTAAAACCAAGACCAATACACTATATATTTTTGTTTTTATTGCACTTAATTTTTTATCTCTCAAAATAGCATAAACTTTTTCACGTTTTTAGGAGAATTAACATCTCAACTAAGAAAGACCATCTTTTTTTTTTTTTAACAAGAAAGAAATATATGCCATTTCACGAATAATTTCCTTGTCACCGAAAAAGTAGATTTTTCGAGAATCTTTTGCTTATTTTATTGCTTTCATAAAAAAAAATAATGATTATTCCGATAATATACTTTTTTCTAAAAAAAATTCATAAATGACGTGTTTTTCAACGTTTTTAGGAGTATTAACGGCATCTTATACAAAACCATCTTCTACTAGTGTAACATATGCAATTTGAAAAAATCAAATTTCTGACTAAAAAGTTACTTTTTCAATGTTTTTATCTTATTTTCATTTGTTGGTGGAAGAAAAACAAAAAATACATTTTTTTTTCCGAATATATTTCTTTTCTCTAAAATTGCACAAACTACCCATTTTTATGTTTTTATCCTTATTTTACGATAAAAAAAATTTTCTCTAAAACTGCATATATGACCCTTTTTTCAATGTTTTTCAGAGATTTAGAAAAAAAATGTATGTTTTTGCATCACAAAGTGAGTTTTTGAGTATTTTTTTTTAATTTACATGTTTTAATTAAAAACAAGACCAGTACACTATATATTTTTTTCTCTTTAAAGTTACATAAACTACCCAATTTAAACCTTTTTATTGGTTTTAACAATATTTTGAAGAAAATCCCTTTTCCATGTTACCTAAAATGTAATAGAAGCCATTTTAATGAAAAAAATATATATTTCTTTTAGAAAAAGGATTTTTCTGTGTTTTTCTTTACATTTCCATGTTTTGATTGAAAATGAAGGAAAAAGCAAGAAATACTTTAGCTTTTTATTGCAATTCTTTTTTTTCTCTCAAGATTGCATGAATTATCCCCTTTTCAGCGTTTTTAGGAGAATTAACATCTCATCTAAGAAAGACCATCTTTTTTTAGTTAAGAAGAAAGAAATAGATGCCATTTCACGAAAAAAGTTTCTTTTCACCAAAAAAGTAGATTTTTTGATGATTTTCTTCTTATTTCATTGTTTTCATAAAAAATAAACAAAAAGTAATGAATATTGCGACAATATACTTTTTTCTAAAAACTTTTATAAATGAAGTGTTTTTCAACGTTTTCAGGAGTATTAACGGCATTTTACACAACACCCACTTTTACATGTATAATATATGCAATTTGTTTAAAGACAAAATTTCTGCCTAAAAAGTGACTTTTTTAATGTTTTTATCTTATTTTCATTTGTTAGGGGAAGAAAACCAAAAAATACATTCTTTTTTGCCACAATATTTTTTTTTTTCTAAAATTGCGCAAACTACCAATTTTCATGTTTTTATCCTTATTTTACGATAATATACTTTTTTCTCTAAAACTACATAAATGACACTTTTTTCAATGTCCTTCAGAGATTTAGAAAAAAATATGTTTAAACATTCAAAAATTAGTTTTTCAGTAATTTTCTTTTAATTTTTGTTTTAATTAAAAACAAGACCAATACACTATATATTTTTTTCTCTTTACAGTTACATAAACTACAATATTTAAAGCTTTTTATTGGTTTTAATAAGATTTTTAAGAAAATCTTTTTTTCATGTTACATAAAATGTAATACAAGCCATTTCAATGAAAGAAATATACATTTCTTTTAGAAAAAGGATTTTTCAGTGTTTTTTCTTTACATTTCCACGTTTTGATTGAGAATGAAGGAAAAAGCAAGAAATATATTAGCTTGTTATTGCAGTTCATTTTTATCTCTCTAAATTGCATAAATTATCCCTTTTTCAGCGTTATTAGGAGAAATAACATCTCATCTATGAAAGACCATCTTTTTTTAGCTAAGAAGCAAGGAATATATGCCATTACACGTAAAATATACGTACCTTTTCACCGAAAAAGTAGATTTTTCAATGATTGTGTCCTTATTTCATTGTTTTCATATAAAATAAACAAAAAACAACGAATATTGCAACAATATAGCTTTTTTCTCAAAAAATAAATAAATGACGTGTTTTTCAACGGCATTTTACACAAAACCCTTTTTTACAGGTATAATATATGCAATTGATATAAAGACAAAAATTCTGCGTAAAAAAATACTTTTTTTATGTTTTTATCTTATTTTCATTTGTTGGTGGAAGAAAACCAAAAAATACATTTTTTTTTGCGACAATATTTCTTTTCTCTAAAATTGTACAAACTACCCATTTTCATGTTCTTATCCTTATTTAACGAGAATATATTTTCTTCTCTAAAACTGCATAAATAACCCTTTTTTCAATGTTTTTAAGAGATTTAGAAAAAAGTATGTTTTTACATCCAAAAGTGAGTTTTTCAGTAATTTTCTTTTAATTTTTATGTTTTAAATAAAAACAAGACCAATACACTATATATTTTTTTTCTTTTTAAAGTTACATAAACTACCCTATTTAAACCTTTTTATTAGTTTTAACAACATTTTGAAGAAAGTCCTTTTTTCATGTTACATAAAATGTAATATAAGCCATTTCAATGAAAAAAACATATTTCTTTTAGAAAAAGGACTTTTCAATGTTTCTTTTTTTTTTTTTTTTTACATTTCCATGTTTTGATTGAAAATGAAGGAAAAAGCAAGAAATATATTTACTTTTAATTGCACTTCAATTTTTTTCTCTCAAAATGGCATAACTTATCCCCTTTTCAGCGTTTTTAGGAAAAATAACATCTTATCTAAGAAACACCATCTTTTTTTTAGTTAAGAAGAAAGGAATATATGCCATTAGATGAAAAAAGTTCCTTTTCACAGAAAAAATAGATTTTTCGATGATTTTCTGCTTATTTCATTTTTTTCATAAAAAAAAAATAATAAAAAAACAATGAATATTGCGACAATATAGTTTTTTCTCAAAAAAATCAGAAATGACGTGTTTTTTAACGTTTTTAGGAGTATTAACGGCATTTCACACAAACCCCCTTTTACAAGTATATTATATGCAATTTGTATAAAGACAAATTTTCTTCCTAAAAAGTGACTTTGTCAATGTTTTTATCTAATTTTTATTTGTTGGTGGAAGAAAACCAAAAAGTACATTTTTTTTCCGATAATATTTCTTTTCTCTAAAATTGCACAAACTACCCATTTTTATGTTTTTATCCTTATTTTACGATAATATATTTTTTTCTCTAAAACTGCATAAATGACCCTTTTTTCAATGTTTCTCAGAGATTTAGAAAAAAGTATGTTTTTAAACCCAAAAGTGAGTTTTTCAGTAATTTTCTATTAATTTTCATGTTTTAATTAAAAACAAGACCAATACACTATATATTTTATTCTCTTTAAAGTTACATAAACTACCCTATTTAAACTTTTTTATTGGTTTTAACAACAATTTGAAGAAAATACTTTTTTCATGTTGCATAAAATTTAAAACAAGCCATTTTAATGAAAAAAATATATATTTCTTAAAAAAAAAAATTTTCAGTGTTTTTTCTTTACAATTCCATGTTTTGATTGAAAATGAAGGAAAAAGCAAGAAATATATTAACTTCTATTGCAATTCATTTTTTTTCTCTCAAAATTGCATAAATTATCCCCTTTTTAGCGTGTTTAGAAGAACTAACATCTCATCTAAGAAAGACCATCTTTTTTTTGTTAAAAAGAAAGGAATATATGCCATTTAACGAAAACAGTTCCTTTTCACCTAAAAGGTAGATTTTTCGATCATTTTCTGCTTATTTCATTGTTTTCATATCAACAAAAAACAATGAGTATTCCGACAATATACTTTTTTCTCAAAAATTTCATAAATGACGTGTTTTCAACGTTTTTGGAGAATTAACGGCATTTTACACAAAACCCCCTTTTACAAGTATAATATATGCAATTTGTATAAAGACAACATTTCTGACTAAAAAGTGACTTTTTCAATTTTCATTTCTTGGTGGAAAAAAAACAAAAAATACCTTCTTTTTTTAGAAAATATTTCTTTTCTCTAAAATTGCACAAATTAGGCATTTGTATGTTTTTATCCTTATTTTACGATAACATATTTTTTTCTCTATAACTGCAGAAAATGACCCTTTTTTCAACGTTTTTCAGAGATATAGAAAAAATGTATTTTTTTACATCCAAAAGTGAGTTTTCAGTAATTTTCTTTTGATTTTCATGCTATAATAAAAAACAAGACCAATACACTATATATTTTTGTTTTATTGCACTTCATTTTTTTTCTCTCAAAATAGCATAAATTAACCCCTTTTCAGCGTTTCTAGGAGAATTAACATCTCATCTAATAAAAACCGTCTTTCTTTAGTTAAAAAGAAAGGAATACATGCCATTTCATGAAAAAATTCCATTTCACCGATAAAGTAGATTTTTTGTTGATTTTCTGCTTATTTCATTGTTTTCATAAAAATAAACAAAAAAAATGAATATTGCGACAATATACTTTTTTCAAAAAAATTTCATAAATGACGTGTTTTTCAACGTTTTCAGGAGTATTAATGGAATTTTACACAAAACCCCCTTTTAAAAGTATAATATATGCAATTTGTATAAGAACAAAATTTCTGTCTAAAAATTAACTTTTTTTAATGTTTTTATCTTATTTTCATTTGTTATGGGAAGAAAACCACAATATTCATTCTTTTTTGCGACAATATTTTTTTTCTCTAAAATTGCAAAAATTACCCATTTTTATGTTTA
>CM035175.1:393148-411835 GCA_020233015.1 Callinectes sapidus | reverse complement strand
TATCCTTATTTTACGTTAATATATTTTTTTTCTCTAAAACTGCATAAATGACCCTTTTTTAAATGTTTTTCAGAGATTTACAAAAAAATGTATTTTTACATCCAAAAGTGAGTTTTCAGTAATTTTCTTTTAATTTTCATGTTTTAATTAAAAACAAGACCAATACATTATATATTTTTTTATCTTTAAAGTTACATAAACTACCCTATTTAAACCTTTTTATTGGTTTTAAAAAAATTCGAAGAAAATCCTTTTTCCATGTTACATAAAATGTAATATAAGCCATTTCAATGAAAAAAATATATATTTCTTTTAGAAAAAGGACTTTTCAGTGACTTTTCTTTACATTTCCATGTTTTGATTGAAAATGAAGGAAAAAGCAAGAAATATATTAACTTTTTATTGCAATTCGTTTTTTTTTTCTCTCAAAATTGCATAAATTATCCCCTTTTCAGCGTTTTCAGGAGAAATAACATCTTATCTATGAAACATCCTCTTTTTTTAGTTAAGAAGAAAGGTATATATGCCATTAGATGAAAAAGTTCCTTTTCACCGAAAAAGTAGATTTTTCGATGATTTTCTGCTTATTTCATTGTTTTTATAAAAAAAATAAAAAAAAACAAAGAATATTGCGACAATATTATTTTTTCTCAAAAAATTCATAAATGACCTGTTCTTCAACGTTTTAAGGAGTATTAATGGCATTTTACACAAACCCCCCTTTTACAAGTATAATATATGCAATTTGTATAAGGACAAAATTTCTGCCTAAAAAGTTACTTTTTCAATGTTTTTATCTTATTTTCATTTGTTGGTGGAAGAAAACCAAAAAATGCATTCTTTTTTGCGAAAATATTTCTTTTCTCTAAAATTGCACAAACAACCCATTTTTATGCTTTTATCCTTATTTTACGATAATATTTTTTATCTCTAAAACTGCATATATGACCCTTTTTTTCAATGTTTTCAGAGATTTAGAAAAAATGTATGTTTTTACATCCAAAAGTGAGTTTTTGAGTAATTTTCTTTTAATTTACATGTTTTAATTAGAAACAAGACCAATACAGTATATATTTTTTTCTCTTTAAAGTTACATAAACTACCCAATTTATATCTTTTTATTGGTTTTAAAAATATTTTGAAGAAAATCCCTTTTCCATGGTACATAAAAAGTAATAGAAGCCATTTTAATGAAAAAAATATATATTTCTTTTAGAAAAAGGATTTTTTAATGTTTTTTCTGTACATTTCCATGTTTTGATTGAAAATGAAGGAAAAAGCAAGAAATATATTAACTTTTTATTGCAATTCTTTTTTTTTTCAAAATTGCATAAATTATCGCTTTTTCAGCGTTTTTAGGAGAAATAACATCTCATCTAAGAAAGTCCATCTTTTTTTTTAATTAAGAAGAAAGGAATATATGCCATTAGATGAAGAAAATTCCTTTTCACCAAAAAATTAGATTTTTCGATGATTTTGTGCTAATTTCATTGTTTTCATAAAAAATCAACAAAAAACAAAATATATTGCGACAATATAGTTTTTTTCTAAAAAAAATTCATTAAGGACGTGTTTTTCAACATTTTTAGGAGTATTAACTGCATTTTACACAAAACTTGTTTTTACAAATATAATATTAGCTATTTAAATAGAGACAAAATTTCTTGCTAAAAAAAGACTTTTTCAATGTTTTTATCTTATTTTCATTTGTTGGTGGAAGAAAAACCAAAAAAATTATTTTTTTTTGCGACAATATTTCTTTTCTCATGTTCTTATCCTTATTTTAGGATAATATATTTTTTTCTCTAAAACTGCATAAATGACCCTTTTTTTCAATGTTTTTCAGAGATTTAAAAAAAGTTTGTTTTTACATCCAAAAGTGAGTTTTTCAGTAATTTTCTTTTAATTTTTATGTTTTAATTAAAAACAAGACCAATACACTATATATTTTTTTCTCTTTAAAGTTACATAAACTACCCTATTTAAACCTTTTTATTGGTTTTAAAACAATTCTAAGAAAATCCTTTTTTCATGTTACATAAAATATAATATAAGCCATTTCAATGAAAAAAATATATATTTCTTTTAGAAAAAGGACTTTTCAGTGATTTTTCTTTACATTTCCATGTTTTGATTGAAAATGAAGGAAAAAGCAAGAAATATATTAACTTTTTATTGTAATTCGTTTTTTTTCCTCTCAAAATTGCATAAATTATCCCCTTTTCAGCGTTTTCAGGAAAAATAACATCTCATCTACGAAACATCATCTTTTTTTTTTAGTTAAGAAGAAAGGAATATATGCCATTAGATGAAAAAAAGTTCCTTTTCACCGAAAAAGTAGATTTTTCGATGATTTTGTGCTTATTTCATTGTTTTTATAAAAAAATAAACAAAAAACAAAGAATATTACGACAATATAGTTTTTTCTCAAAAAATTCATAAATGACGTGTTTTTCAACGTTTTAAGGAGTATTAATGGCATATAACACAAACCCCCCTTTTACAAGTATAATATATGCAATTTGAATAAGGACAAAATTTCTGCCTAAAAAGTTACTTTTTCAATGTTTTTATCTTATTTTCATTTGTTGGTGGAAGAAAACCAAAAAATACATTCTCTTTTGCGAAAATATTTCTTTTCTCTAAAATTGCACAAACAACCCATTTTTATGTTTTTATCCTTATTTTACGATAATATATTTTTTTTCTCTAACACTGCATATATGACCCTTTTTTTAATGTTTTTCAAAGACTTAGAAAAAATGTATTTTTTTACATCCAAAAGTGAGTTTTTCAGTAATTTTCTTATAATTTTCATGTTTTAATTAAACACAAGACCAATACACTATACATTTTTGTTTTTATTGCACTTCATTTTTTTTCTTTCAAAATAGCATCAACTTTTTCAGCGTTTTTAGGAGAATTAACATCTCATCTAAGAAAGACCATCTTTTTTTAGTTAAGAAGAAAGAAATATATGCCATTTCACGAAAAAGTTCCTTTTCACCGAAAAAGTAGATTTTTCGAGGATTTTTTGTTTATATCATTGCTTTCACAAAATAATAACAAAAAAATAATGATTATTCTGATGATATACTTTTTTCTTAATAAATTCATAAATGACGTGTTTTTCAACGTTTTTAGGAGTATTAGCGGCATTTTACACAAAACCCCCTTTGACAAGTATTCATGCATATGTGTATAAAAACAAAATTTTCGCCTAAAAAGTGACTTTTTCAATGTTTTTATCTTATTTTCATTTGTTGGTGGAAGACAACCAAAAAATACATTCTTTTTTACGACAATATTTGTTTTCTCTAAAATTGCACAAACCACAGATTTTTATGTTTTTATCCTTAATTTTCTATAATATATTTTTTTTCTCTAAAACTGCATAAATGACCCGTTCTTCAATGTTTTTCAGAGATTTAGAAAAAAAGCATGTTTTTACATCCAAAAGTGGGATTTTCAGTAATTTTCTTTTAATTTTCGTGTTTTAATTAAAAACAAGACAAATACACTATATATTTTTTTCTCTTTAAAATTACATAATTTATTATTTATTTAAACTTTTAAACTTTTTTATTGGTTTTAACAACATTTTAAAGAAAATCCCTTTTTCATGTTACATAAAATGTAATAAAAGCCATTTCAATGAAAACAATATATATTTCTTTAAGAAAAATGAATTTTCAGTGTTTTTTTCTTTACATTTTCATGTTTTGATTAAAAATGAAGGAAAAAGCAAGAAATATATTAACTTTTTATTGCAATTCATTATTTTTCTCTCAAAATTCAATAAATTATCCTTTTTATTAGCGTTTTTAGGAGAATTAACATCTTATCTAAGAAAGACCACCTTTTTGTAAATAAGAAGAAAGGAATATATGCCATTACACGAAAAAAGTTTTTTTTCAATGTAAATGTCGATTTTTCGATGAGTTTCTGCTTATTTCATTGTTTTTATAAAAAATAAACAAAAAACAATGAGTATTGCAACAATATACTTTTTTTTCAAAAATTTTATAAATGACGTGTTTTTCAGCGTTTTTAGGAGTATTAACGGCATTTTACACAAAACTTATTTTTACAAATATAATATTAGCAATTTGTATAAAGACAACATTTAGGCATAAAAATTGACTTTTTCAATGTTTTTATCTTATTTTCATTTGTTGTTGGAAGAAAACCAAAAAATACATTCTTTTTACCGGCAATATTTCTTTTCTCTTATATTGCACAAACTAAACATTTTTATGTTTTTTTCTAAAAATACATTGTTTTTTGCGACAATATTTATTCTCTCTAAAATTGCACAAACTACTCATTTTCATGTTCTTATCCCTATTTTACGATAATATATTTTTTTCTCTAAAACTGCATAAATGACCCTTTTTTCAATGTTTTTCAGAGATTTAGAAAAAAAAGTATGTTTTTACAACCAAAATTAAGTTTTTCAGTAATTTTCTTTTCATTTTTATGTTTTAATTAAAAAAAAGACCAATACACTATATATTTTCTTCTCTTTAAAGTTATACAAACTAACCTATTTGAACCTTTTTATTGGTTTTAACATTTTGAAGAAAATAATTTGTTCATGTTATATAAAATGTAATACAAGCCATTTCAATGAAAAAATATATATTTCTTTTAGAAAAAGGATTTTCAGTGTTTTTTCTTTACATTTCCATGAATTGATTGAAAATGAAGGAAAAAGCAAGAAATATATTAACTTTTTATTGCAAATCATTTTTTTTTATATCAAAATTGCATAATTTATCCCCATTCAGCGTTTTTAGGAGAATTAACATATCATCTAAGAAAGACAATCTTTTTGTAGTTAAGAAGAAAGGAATATATGCCATTAGATGAAAAAAGTTCTTTTTCACCGAAAAAGTAGATTTTTCGATGATTTTGTGCTTATTTAATTGTTATTATAAAAAAATAAACAAAAAACAATGAATATTGCAACAATATAGTTTTTTCTCAAAATATTCATAAATGACGTATTTTTCAACGTTTTTAGGAGTATTAACGGCATTTTATACAAAACCATCTTTTACTAGTGTAACAAATGCAATTTGAATAAAAACTAAATTTCTGCCTAAAAAGTTACTTTTTCAATGTTTTTATCTTATTTTCATTTGTTGGTGGAGGAAAAAAAATACATTCTTTTTTCCGAATATATTTCTTTTCTCTAAAATTGCCAAAATTACCCATTT
Source organism: Callinectes sapidus (assembly GCA_020233015.1). Classification (NCBI taxonomy): domain Eukaryota; kingdom Metazoa; phylum Arthropoda; class Malacostraca; order Decapoda; family Portunidae; genus Callinectes; species Callinectes sapidus. Next base: position 406,613 of record CM035175.1, on the reverse strand, counting down.
TTATGTTTTTATCCTTATTTTACGATAATAGTTTTTTTCTCTAAAACTTCATATATGACCCTTTTTTCAATGTTTTTCAGAGGTTTAGAAAAAATGTATGTTTTACATCCAAAAGTGAGTTTTTGAGTAATTTTCTTTTAATTTACATGTTTTAATTAAAAACAAGACCAATACACTATATAGTTTTTTTTCTCTTTAAAGTTACATAAACTACCCAATTTAAACCTTTTTATTGGTTTTAACAACATTTTGAAGAAAATCCTTTTTCCATGTTACCTAAAATGTAATAGAAGCCATTTTATTGAAAAAAATATATATTTCTTTTAGAAAAAGGATTTTTCATTGTTTTTCTTTAGTTTTGAATGAAAATTTTACTTTATTTCTATGTTTTGAATGAAAATGAAGGGAAAAAGCATGAAATATATAAGCTTTTTATTGCAGTTCTATTTTTTTCTCTCAAAATTGCATGAATTATCCCCTTTTCAGCGTTTTTACAATTAACATCTCATCTAAGAAAGAAATAGATGCCATTTCACGAAAAAAGTTTCTTTTCACCGAAAAAGTAGATTTTTTGATGATTTTCTTCTTTTTTAATTGTTTAAAAAAAATAAACAGAAAACAATGAATATTCCGACAATATACTTTTTTCTAAAAAAATTCATAAATGACGTGTTTTTCAACGTTTTCAGGAGTATTAGCGGCATTTTACACAACACCCCCTTTTACAAGTATAGTATATGCAATTTGTTTAAAAACTAAACTTTTGCCTAAAAAGTGACTTTTTTAATATTTTTATCTTATTTTCATTTGTTAGTGGAAGAAAACCAAAAAATACATTCTTTTTTGCGACAATATTTCTTTTCTCTAACATTGCACAAACTACCAATTTTCAAGTTTTTATCCTTTTTTTACGATATATTTTTTTCTCTAAAACTTCATAAAAAAACCCTTTTTTCAATGTCTTTCAGAGATTAAGAAAAAAATATGTTTTTACATCTAAAAGTGAGTTTTTCAATATTTTTCTTTTAATTTTCATGTTTTAATTAAAAACAAGAAAAGAAAAAAAAGAGAAGAAAGAAATATATGCCATTTCACGAAAAAAGTTCCTTTTCACCGAAAACGTAGATTTTTTTATTATTTTCTGCTTATTTTATTGTTTTCATAAAAAAATAAACAAAAAATAATTAATATTGCGACAATATATTTTTTTCTTGAAAAATTCATAAATTACGTGTTTTTCAACGTTTTCAAGAGTATTAACGGCATTTTACACAAAACGCCCTTTTGCAAATATAATATAAGACAAATTTTCTGCCTAAAAAGTGACATTTTCAATGATTTTATCTTATTTTCATTTGTTGGTGGAAGAAAACCAAAAAATACATTCTTCTTTCCGAAAATATTTCTTTTCTCTAAAATTGCACAAACTAGCCATTTTTATGTTTTTATCATTAATTATAGATATTATAATTTTTTCTCTAAAACTGCATAAATGACCGTTTTTTTAATGTTTCTCAGAGATTTAGAAAAAAGTATGTTTTTACATCGAAAAGTGAGATTTTTAGTAATTTGCTTTTAATTTTTATTTTAATTAAAAGCAAGACAAGTTTACTATGTACTTTTTTCTCTTTAAAGTTACATAAACTACCCTATTTAAATTTTTTATTGGTTTTCAGAACATTTTCAAGAAAATCCTTTTTTTCATTTTACATAAAATGTAATACAAGCCATTTCAATGAAAAAAATATATATTTCTTTTAGTAAAAGGATTTTTCGGTGTTTTTTCTTTACATTTCCATGTTTTGATTTAAAATGACTGAAAAAGCAAGAAATATAATAACTTTTTATTGCAATTAATTTTTTGTTCTCTCAAAAGTGCATAAATTATCCCCTTTTCAGCGTTTTTAGGAGAATTAACATCTCATCTAAGAATGACCATCGTTTTTTTAGTTAAGAAAGAAATATATGCCATGAGACGAAAAAAGTTCCATTTTACCGAAAAAGTAGATTTTTTGATGATTTTCTGCTTATTTCAATGTTTTCATGAAAAATAAACAAAAAACCATAAATATTGCGACAATATACTTTTTTCTCAAAAATTTCATTAAAGACATGTTTTTTAACGTTTTTAGGAGTATTAACGGCATCTTACACAAAATCTCCTTTTACAAGTATAATACGTATATGCTATTGGTATCAAGACAAAATGTCTGCCTAAAAAGTGACTTTCTAATGTTTTTATCTTATTTTCATTTGTTATTGGAAGAAAACCTTAAAATACATTTTTTTTCGGACAATATTTCTTTTCTCTAAAATTGCACAAACTACTATATATTTCTTTTAGAAAAAGTATTTTATAGTGTTTTTTCTTTACATTTCCATGTTTTGATTGAAAATGAAGGATAAAGCAAGAAATATATTAACTTTTTATTGCAATTCATTATTTTTCTCTCAAAATTCCATAAATTATCCTCTTTTTTAGCGGTTTTAGAAGAATAAACATCTCATCTAAGAAAGACCGTCTTTTTTTTTTAACAAGAAAGGAATATATGCCATTTCACGAATAAAGTTCCTTGTCACCGAAAAAGTAGATTTTTCGATGATTTTCTGCTTATTTCATTGTTTTCATAAAAAATCAACAAAAAACAATGAATATAACAACAATATAGTTTTTTCTAAAAAAAATCATAAATGACGTGTTTTTCAACGTTTTTAAAAGTATTAGCGGCATTTTACACAAAACCCTTTTTTACAAGTATAATATATGCAATCTGTATAAAGACAAAATTTCTGCCTAAAAAGTGACTTTTTCAATGTTTTTATCTTATTTTCATTTGTTGGTAGAAGAAAACCAAAAAATACATTTTTTTTGCGACAATATTTCTTTTCTCTAAAATTCCACAACCTACCCGTTTTTATGTTTTTATCCTTAATATACGATAATATATTTTTTTCTCTAAAACTGCATAATTGACCTTTTTTTAATGTTTTTCAGAGATTTAGAAAAAAAAAATGTTTTTACATCCAAACGTGAGTTTTAAGTAATTTTCTTTTAATTTTCATGAAGAAAATCCCTTTTCCATGTTACATAAAATGTAATAAAAGCCATTTCAATGAAAAAAATATATATTTCTTTTAGAAAAAATATTTTTCATTGTTTTTTCTTTACATTTCCATGTTTTGAACGAAAATGAAGGAAAAAGCAAGAAATATATTAACTTTTTATTGCAATTCATTTTTTTTTTCCATCAAAATTGCATAAATTATCCCTTTTTCAGCGTTTTGAGGAGAATTAACATCTCATGTAAGAAAGAACACCTTTTTTTAGTTAAGAAGAAAGGAATATATGCCATTACACGAAAAAAGTTCCTTTTCACGGAAAAAGTAGTTTTTTTCGATGATTTTGTGCTTATTTCATTGTTTTCATAAAAAATAAACAAAAAACAATGAATATTGCAACAATAAATTTTTTTTCCCAAAATTTCAAAATTACGTGTTTTTCAACGTTTTTAGGAGTAATAAAGGCATTTTCCACAAAACCCGTTTTTACAAGTATATTATTAGCAATATTTATAAGGACAAAATTTCTGCCTAAAAAGAGACTTTTCAATATTTTTATCTTATTTTCATTTGTTGGTGGAGAAGAACCCAAAAATACATGCATTTTTGCGACAATATTTCTTTTCTTTAAAATTGCACAAACTATCCATTTTTATGTTTTTATCCTTAATTTACGATAATATATTTTTTTTCTCTAAAACTGAATAAATGACAAAAAAAGTTCCTTTTAACCGAAAAAGTAGATTTTTCTATGATTTTCAGCTTATTTCATTGTTTTCATTAAATAATAAACAAAAAATAATGAATATTGCGACAATATACTTTTTTTTTTTAATTTCATAAATGACGTGTTTCGCAACGTTTTTAGGAGTATTAACGGCAATTTACACAAAACCCCCTTTTACAAGTAGAATATATGCAATTTGTATAAGGACAAAATTTCTGCCTAAAAAGTGACATTTTCAATGTTTTTATCTTATTTTCATTTGTTGGTGGATGAAAACCAAAAAATACATTCTTTTTTGCGACAATATTTCTTTTCTCAAAAATTGCACAAACTACCCAAATATTTTTATGTTTTTATCCATAGTTAACAGTAATATATTTTTTTCTCTAAAACTGCATAAATAACCCTTTTTTCAATGTTTTTCAGAGATTGAGAAAAAATGTATTTTTTACATCCAAAATTGAGTTTTTCTGTAATTTTGTATTAATTTTCAAGTTTTAATTAAAAGCAAGACCGATACACTATATATTTTTGTTTTTTACAGCAATTCATTTTTTCTCTCTCAAAATAGCATAAATTATCCCCTTTTCAGCGTTTTTAGGAGAATTAACATCTCATCTAAGAAAGACATTCATTTTTTTGTTAAGAAGAAAGGAATATATGCTATTTCACGAAAAAAAGTTCCTTTTCACCGAAAAAGTAGATTTTTCGAGGATTTTTTGCTTATTTCATTGTTTTCATAAAAAAATAAACAAAAAACAATGAATAATCCGACAAAGTAATTTTTTTCTAAAAATATCCATAAATGACGTGTTTTCCAACGTTTTTAGGAGTATTAACGGCATTTTACACAAAACCCTCATTTACAAGTATTATATATGCAATGGTTATAAACACAAAATTTCCGCCTAAAAAGTGACTTTTTTAATGTTTTTATCTTATTTTCATTTGTTAGTGAAAGAAAACAAAAAAAATACATTCTTTTTTGCGACAATATTTCTTTTCACTAAAATTGCACAAACTAACCATTCACATGGTTTTTTACTTATTTTAGGATAATATTTTTTTTCTATAATATGCATAGATGACCCTTTTTTCAATGTTTATCAAAGATTTTAAAAAAATATGTTTTTACATCTAAAAGTGAGTTTTTTCAGTAATTTTCTTTAAATTTTCATGTTTTAATTAAAGACAAGACCAATACACTATATATTTTTTTCTCTTTAAAGTTTTATAAACTACAATGTTTAAAGCTTTTTATTGGTTTTAACAACATTTTTAAGAAAATCCTTTTTTCATTTTACATAAAATGTAATACAAGACATTTCAATAAAAAATATATATATTTCTTTTAGAAAAAGGATTTTTCAGTGTTTTTTCTTTACATTTCCATGTTTTGATATAAAATGAAGAAAAAAGCAAGAAATATATTAACTTTTTATTGCTATTCATTTTTTTCTCTCAAAATTGCATAAACTATCCTCTTTTCAGCGTTTTTAGGAGAATTAACATCTCATCTAAAAAAGACCATCATTTTTTAGTTAAGAAGAAAGAAATATATGCCATTAGACGAAAAAAGTTCCTTTTTACCGAAAAAGTAGGTTTTTTATGATTTTCTGCTTATTTCATTGTTTTCCTAAAAAATAAACAAAAAAACCAGGAACATTGCGACAATATGCTTTTTTCTCAAAAATTTCATTAGTGACGTGTTTTTCAACGTTTTTAGGAGTATTAACGGCATTTTACACAAAACCTCATTTTACAAGTACAATAATATATGCAATTTGTATAAAGACAAAAATTCTGCCTAAAAAGTGACTTTTTTAATGTTTTTATCTTATTTTCATTTGTTATTGGAAGAAAACCATAAAATACCTTCTTTTTTCCGACAATATTTATTTTCTCTAAAATTGCACAAACTACCCATTTTTATGTTTTTATCCTTATTTTACAATATTTTTTTTCTCTAAAACTGCATAAATGACCCTTTTTTTAAATGTTTTTCAGAGATTTAGAAAAAAGTATGTTTTTACATCCAAAAGTGAGTTTTTCAGCAATTTGCTTTTAATTTTCAGGTTATAATTAAAAACAAGACCAATACACTATCCATATTTTTTATCTTTAAAGTTACATATACTAATTTATTTAAACCTTTTCATCGGTTTTAACAACATTTTGAAGAGAATCCCTTTTTCATGTTACATAAAATGTAACACAAGATATTTCAATGAAAAAAATATATATTTCTTTTAAAAAAGGGTTTTTCAGTATTTTTTCTTTACATTTGCATGTTTTGATTGAAAATGAAGGAAAAAGCAAGAAATATTATATCTTTTATTGCAATTCATTTTTTTTCTCTCAAAATTGCATAAATTATCCCCTTTTTAGCGTTTTTAGATGATATAACATCTCATCTAAAAAAGACCATCTTTTTTTTGTTAAGAAGAAAGGAATATATGCCATTTCACGAAAAAAGTTCCTTTCAACCGAAAAAGTACATTTTTCTATGATTTTCTGCTCATTTCATTGTTTTCATAAAAAAAACAAAAAACAATGAATATTGCGACAATATATTTTTTTTTCTAAAAAAAATTCATAAATGACGTGTTTCTCAACGTTTTTAGGAGTATTAACGGCATTTTACACAAAACCCCCTTTTACATGTATATTATATGCAATTTGTATAAGGACAAAATTTCTGCCTAAAAAGTGACATTTGCAATGTTTTTATCTTATTTTCATTTGTTGGTGGATGAAAACCAAAAAATACATTCTTTTTTGCAACAATAGTTTTTTTTCTCAAAAATTACACAAACTACCCATTTTTATGTTTTTATACTTATTTAACAGTAATATATTTTTTTCTCTAAAACAGCATAAATGACCCTTTTTAACACTGCATATATGACCCTTTTTTTTAATGTTTTTCAAAGACTTAGAAAAAATGTATTTTTTTACATCCAAAAGTGAGTTTTTCTGTAATTTTCTTATAATTTTCATGTTTTAATTAAACACAAGACAAATACACTATACATTTTTGTTTTTATTGCACTTCATTTTTTTTCTTTCAAAATAGCATCAACTTTTTCAGCGTTTTTAGTAGAATTAACATCTCATCTAAGAAAGACCATCTTTTTTTAGTTAAGAAGAAAGAAATATATGCCATTTCACGAAAAAGTTCCTTTTCACCGAAAAAGTAGATTTTTCGAGGATTTTTTGTTTATATCATTGCTTTCACAAAATAATAACAAAAAAATAATGATTATTCTGATGATATACTTTTTTCTTAATAAATTCATAAATGACGTGTTTTTCAACGTTTTTAGGAGTATTAGCGGCATTTTACACAAAACCCCCTTTGACAAGTATTCATGCATATGTGTATAAAAACAAAATTTTCGCCTAAAAAGTGACTTTTTCAATGTTTTTATCTTATTTTCACTTGTTGGTGGAAGACAACCAAAAAATACATTCTTTTTACAACAATATTTGTTTTCTCTAAAATTGCACAAACCACAGATTTTTATGTTTTTATCCTTAATTTTCTATAATATATTTTTTTTCTCTAAAACTGCATAAATGACCCGTTCTTCAATGTTTTTCAGAGATTTTGAAAAAAAGTATGTTTTTACATCCAAAAGTGGGATTTTCAGTAATTTTCTTTTAATTTTCGTGTTTTAATTAAAAACAAGACAAATACACTATATATTTTTTTCTCTTTAAAATTACATAATTTATTATTTATTTAAACTTTTAAACTTTTTTATTGGTTTTAACAACATTTTAAAGAAAATCCCTTTTTCATGTTACATAAAATGTAATAAAAGCCATTTCAATGAAAACAATATATATTTCTTTAAGAAAAATGAATTTTCAGTGTTTTTTTCTTTACATTTTCATGTTTTGATTAAAAATGAAGGAAAAAGCAAGAAATATATTAACTTTTTATTGCAATTCATTATTTTTCTCTCAAAATTCAATAAATTATCCTTTTTATTAGCGTTTTTAGGAGAATTAACATCTTATCTAAGAAAGACCACCTTTTTGTAAATAAGAAGAAAGGAATATATGCCATTACACGAAAAAAGTTTTTTTTCAATGTAAATGTCGATTTTTCGATGAGTTTCTGCTTATTTCATTGTTTTTATAAAAAATAAACAAAAAACAATGAGTATTGCAACAATATACTTTTTTTTCAAAAATTTTATAAATGACGTGTTTTTCAGCGTTTTTAGGAGTATTAACGGCATTTTACACAAAAGTTATTTTTACAAATATAATATTAGCAATTTGTATAAAGACAACATTTAGGCATAAAAATTGACTTTTTTCAATGTTTTTATCTTATTTTCATTTGTTGTTGGAAGAAAACCAAAAAATACATTCTTTTTACCGGCAATATTTTTTTTCTCTTATATTGCACAAACTAAACATTTTTATGTTTTTTCTAAAAATACATTGTTTTTTGCGACAATATTTATTCTCTCTAAAATTGCACAAACTACTCATATTCATGTTCTTATCCCTATTTTACGATAATATATTTTTTTCTCTAAAACTGCATAAATGACCCTTTTTTCAATGTTTTTCAGAGATTTAGAAAAAAAAGTATGTTTTTACAACCAAAATTAAGTTTTTCAGTAATTTTCTTTTCATTTTTATGTTTTAATTAAAAAAAAGACCAATACACTATATATTTTCTTCTCTTTAAAGTTATACAAACTAACCTATTTGAACCTTTTTATTGGTTTTAACATTTTGAAGAAAATAATTTGTTCATGTTATATAAAATGTAATACAAGCCATTTCAATGAAAAAATATATATTTCTTTTAGAAAAAGGATTTTCAGTGTTTTTTCTTTACATTTCCATGAATTGATTGAAAATGAAGGAAAAAGCAAGAAATATATTAACTTTTTATTGCAAATCATTTTTTTTATATCAAAATTGCATAATTTATCCCCATTCAGCGTTTTTAGGAGAATTAACATATCATCTAAGAAAGACAATCTTTTTGTAGTTAAGAAGAAAGGAATATATGCCATTAGATGAAAAAAGCTCTTTTTCACCGAAAAAGTAGATTTTTCGATGATTTTGTGCTTATTTAATTGTTATTATAAAAAAATAAACAAAAAACAATGAATATTGCAACAATATAGTTTTTTCTCAAAATATTCATAAATGACGTATTTTTCAACGTTTTTAGGAGTATTAACGGCATTTTATACAAAACCATCTTTTACAAGTGTAACAAATGCAATTTGAATAAAAACTAAATTTCTGCCTAAAAAGTTACTTTTTCAATGTTTTTATCTTATTTTCATTTGTTGGTGGAGGAAAAAAAATACATTCTTTTTTCCGAATATATTTCTTTTCTCTAAAATTGCCAAAATTACCCATTTTTATGTTTTTATCCTTATTTTACGATAATAGTTTTTTTCTCTAAAACTTCATATATGACCCTTTTTTCAATGTTTTTCAGAGGTTTAGAAAAAATGTATGTTTTTACATCCAAAAGTGAGTTTTTGAGTAATTTTCTTTTAATTTACATGTTTTAATTAAAAACAAGACCAATACACTATATAGTTTTTTTTCTCTTTAAAGTTACATAAACTACCCAATTTAAACCTTTTTATTGGTTTTAACAACATTTTGAAGAAAATCCTTTTTCCATGTTACCTAAAATGTAATAGAAGCCATTTTATTGAAAAAAATATATATTTCTTTTAGAAAAAGGATTTTTCATTGTTTTTCTTTACATTTCTATGTTTTGAATGAAAATGAAGGAAAAAGCATGAAATATATAAGCTTTTTATTGCAGTTCTATTTTTTTCTCTCAAAATTGCATGAATTATCCCCTTTTCAGCGTTTTTACAATTAACATCTCATCTAAGAAAGAAATAGATGCCATTTCACGAAAAAAGTTTCTTGAAAAAAATATATATTTCTTTTAGAAAAAGGATTTTTCATTGTTTTTCTTTACATTTCTATGTTTTGAATGAAAATGAAGGAAAAAGCATGAAATATATAAGCTTTTTATTGCAGTTCTATTTTTTTCTCTCAAAATTGCATGAATTATCCCCTTTTCAGCGTTTTTACAATTAACATCTCATCTAAGAAAGAAATAGATGCCATTTCACGAAAAAAGTTTCTTTTCACCGAAAAAGTAGATTTTTTGATGATTTTCTTCTTTTTTAATTGTTTAAAAAAAAATAAACAGAAAACAATGAATATTCCGACAATATACTTTTTTCTAAAAAAATTCATAAATGACGTGTTTTTCAACGTTTTCAGGAGTATTAGCGGCATTTTACACAACACCCCCTTTTACAAGTATAGTATATGCAATTTGTTTAAAAACTAAACTTTTGCCTAAAAAGTGACTTTTTTAATATTTTTATCTTATTTTCATTTGTTAGTGGAAGAAAACCAAAAAATACATTCTTTTTTGCGACAATATTTCTTTTCTCTAACATTGCACAAACTACCAATTTTCAAGTTTTTATCCTTTTTTTACGATAATATATTTTTTTCTCTAAAACTTCATAAAAAAAACCCTTTTTTCAATGTCTTTCAGAGATTAAGAAAAAAATATGTTTTTACATCTAAAAGTGAGTTTTTCAATATTTTTCTTTTAATTTTCATGTTTTAATTAAAAACAAGAAAAGAAAAAAAAGAGAAGAAAGAAATATATGCCATTTCACGAAAAAAGTTCCTTTTCACCGAAAACGTAGATTTTTTTATTATTTTCTGCTTATTTTATTGTTTTCATAAAAAAATAAACAAAAAATAATTAATATTGCGACAATATATTTTTTTCTTGAAAAATTCATAAATTACGTGTTTTTCAACGTTTTCAAGAGTATTAACGGCATTTTACACAAAACGCCCTTTTGCAAATATAATATAAGACAAATTTTCTGCCTAAAAAGTGACATTTTCAATGATTTTATCTTATTTTCATTTGTTGGTGGAAGAAAACCAAAAAATACATTCTTCTTTCCGAAAATATTTCTTTTCTCTAAAATTGCACAAACTAGCCATTTTTATGTTTTTATCATTAATTATAGATATTATAATTTTTTCTCTAAAACTGCATAAATGACCGTTTTTTTAATGTTTCTCAGAGATTTAGAAAAAAGTATGTTTTTACATCGAAAAGTGAGATTTTTAGTAATTTGCTTTTAATTTTTATTTTAATTAAAAGCAAGACAAGTTTACTATGTACTTTTTTCTCTTTAAAGTTACATAAACTACCCTATTTAAACCTTTTTATTGGTTTTCAGAACATTTTCAAGAAAATCCTTTTTTTCATTTTACATAAAATGTAATACAAGCCATTTCAATGAAAAAAATATATATTTCTTTTAGTAAAAGGATTTTTCGGTGTTTTTTCTTTACATTTCCATGTTTTGATTTAAAATGACTGAAAAAGCAAGAAATATAATAACTTTTTATTGCAATTAATTTTTTGTTCTCTCAAAAGTGCATAAATTATCCCCTTTTCAGCGTTTTTAGGAGAATTAACATCTCATCTAAGAATGACCATCGTTTTTTTAGTTAAGAAAGAAATATATGCCATGAGACGAAAAAAGTTCCATTTTACCGAAAAAGTAGATTTTTTGATGATTTTCTGCTTATTTCAATGTTTTCATGAAAAATAAACAAAAAACCATAAATATTGCGACAATATACTTTTTTCTCAAAAATTTCATTAAAGACATGTTTTTTAACGTTTTTAGGAGTATTAACGGCATCTTACACAAAATCTCCTTTTACAAGTATAATACGTATATGCTATTGGTATCAAGACAAAATGTCTGCCTAAAAAGTGACTTTCTAATGTTTTTATCTTATTTTTATTTGTTATTGGAAGAAAACCTTAAATACATTCTTTTTTCGGACAATATTTCTTTTCTCTAAAATTGCACAAACTAATATATATTTCTTTTAGAAAAAGTATTTTATAGTGTTTTTTCTTTACATTTCCATGTTTTGATTGAAAATGAAGGAAAAAGCAAGAAATATATTAACTTTTTATTGCAATTCATTATTTTTCTCTCAAAATTCCATAAATTATCCTCTTTTTTAGCGGTTTTAGAAGAATAAACATCTCATCTAAGAAAGACCGTCTTTTTTTTTAACAAGAAAGGAATATATGCCATTTCACGAATAAAGTTCCTTGTCACCGAAAAAGTAGATTTTTCGATGATTTTCTGCTTATTTCATTGTTTTCATAAAAAATCAACAAAAAACAATGAATATAACAACAATATAGTTTTTTTTCTAAAAAAAATCATAAATGACGTGTTTTTTAACGTTTTTAAAAGTATTAGCGGCATTTTACACAAAACCCTTTTTTACAAGTATAATATATGCAATCTGTATAAAGACAAAATTTCTGCCTAAAAAGTGACTTTTTCAATGTTTTTATCTTATTTTCATTTGTTGGTAGAAGAAAACCAAAAAATACATTTTTTTTGCGACAGTATTTCTTTTCTCTAAAATTCCACAACCTACCCGTTTTTATGTTTTTATCCTTAATATACGATAATATATTTTTTTCTCTAAAACTGCATAATTGACCTTTTTTTAAAGTTTTTCAGAGATTTAGAAAAAAAAAATGTATTTACATCCAAACGTGAGTTTTAAGTAATTTTCTTTTAATTTTCATGAAGAAAATCCCTTTTCCATGTTACATAAAATGTAATAAAAGCCATTTCAATGAAAAAAATATATATTTCTTTTAGAAAAAATATTTTTCATTGTTTTTTCTTTACATTTCCATGTTTTGAACGAAAATGAAGGAAAAAGCAAGAAATATATTAACTTTTTATTGCAATTCATTTTTTTTTTCCATCAAAATTGCATAAATTATCCCTTTTTCAGCGTTTTGAGGAGAATTAACATCTCATGTAAGAAAGAACACCTTTTTTTAGTTAAGAAGAAAGGAATATATGCCATTACACGAAAAAAGTTCCTTTTCACGGAAAAAGTAGTTTTTTCGATGATTTTGTGCTTATTTCATTGTTTTCATAAAAAATAAACAAAAAACAATGAATATTGCAACAATAAATTTTTTTTCCCAAAATTTCAAAATTACGTGTTTTTCAACGTTTTTAGGAGTAATAAAGGCATTTTCCACAAAACCCGTTTTTACAAGTATATTATTAGCAATATTTATAAGGACAAAATTTCTGCCTAAAAAGAGACTTTTCAATATTTTTATCTTATTTTCATTTGTTGGTGGAGAAGAACCCAAAAATACATGCATTTTTGCGACAATATTTCTTTTCTTTAAAATTGCACAAACTATCCATATTTATGTTTTTATCCTTAATTTACGATAATATATTTTTTTTCTCTAAAACTGAATAAATGACAAAAAAAAGTTCCTTTTAACCGAAAAAGTACATTTTTCTATGATTTTCAGCTTATTTCATTGTTTTCATTAAATAATAAACAAAAAATAATGAATATTGCGACAATATACTTTTTTTTTTTAATTTCATAAATGACGTGTTTCGCAACGTTTTTAGGAGTATTAACGGCAATTTACACAAAACCCCCTTTTACAAGTAGAATATATGCAATTTGTATAAGGACAAAATTTCTGCCTAAAAAGTGACATTTTCAATGTTTTTATCTTATTTTCATTTGTTGGTGGATGAAAACCAA
>CM035175.1:376930-393048 GCA_020233015.1 Callinectes sapidus | reverse complement strand
TTCTTTAAAAAAAAAAATTTAAGTGTTTTTTCTTAACAATTCCATGTTTTGATTGAAAATGAAGGAAAAAGCAAGAAATACATTAACTTCTATTGCAATTCATTTTTTTTCTCTCAAAATTGCATAAATTATCCCCTTTTTTGCGTGTTTAGAAGAACTAACATCTCATCTAAGAAAGACCATCTTTTTTTTTTGTTAAAAAGAAAGGAATATATGCCATTTAACGAAAACAGTTCCTTTTCACCTAAAAGGTAGATTTTTCGATGATTTTCTGTTTATTTCATTGTTTTCATATCAACAAAAAACAATGAATATTCCGACAATATACTTTTTTCTCAAAAATTTCATAAATGACGTGTTTTTCAACGTTTTTAGGAGTATTAACGGCATTTTACACAAAACCCCCTTTTACAAGTATAATATATGCAATTTGTATAAAGACAACATTTCTGACTAAAAAGTGACTTTTTCAATGTTTTTATCTTGTTTTCATTTCTTGGTGGAAAAAAAAACAAAAAATACCTTCTTTTTTTCGAAAATATTTCTTTTCTCTAAAATTGCACAAATTAGCCATTTGTATGTTTTTATCCTTATTTTACGATAACATATTTTTTTCTCTATAACTGCTGAAAATGACCCTTTTTTGAACGTTTTTCAGAGATATTGAAAAAATGTATTTTTTTACATCCAAAAGTGAGTTTTCAGTAATTTTCTTTTGATTTTCATGCTTTAATTAAAACAAGACCAATACACTATATATTTTTGTTTCTATTGCACTTCATTTTTTTTCTCTCAAAATAGCATAAATTATCCCCTTTTCAGCGTTTTTAGGAGAATTAACATCTCATCTAATAAAAACCGTCTTTCTTTAGTTAAAAAGAAAGGAATACATGCCATTTCACGAAAAAATTCCATTTCACCGATAAAGTAGATTTTTTGTTGATTTTCTGCTTATTTCATTGTTTTCATAGAAACAAACAAAAAAATGAATATTGCAACAATATACTTTTTTCTAAAAAATTTCATAAATGACGTGTTTTTCAACGTTTTCAGGAGTATTAATGGAATTTTACACAAAACCCCCTTTTAAAAGTATAATATATGGAATTTGTATAAAAACAAAATTTCTGACTAGAAATTAATTTTTTTAATGTTTTTATCTTATTTTCATTTGTTGGTGGAAGAAAACCAAAAAAATGCTTGTCTTTTGCGAAAATATTTCTTTTCTCTAAAATTACACAAACAACCCATTTTTATGTTTTTATTCTTATTTTACAATAATATTTTTTATCTCTAAAACTGCATATATGACCCTTTTTTTCAATGTTTTCAGAGATTTAGAAAAAATGTATGTTTTTACATCCAAAAGTGAGTTTTTGAGTAATTTTCTTTTAATTTACATGTTTTAATTAAAAACAAGACCAATACAGTATATATTTTTTTTTTTGTTTAAAGTTACCAATTTATATCTTTTTATTGGTTTTAAAATTATTTTGAAGAAAATCCCTTTTCCATGTTACATAAAAAGTAATAGAAGCCATTTTAATGAAAAAAATATATATTTCTTTTAGAAAAAGGATTTTTTAATGTTTTTTTCTGTACATATCCATGTTTTGATTGAAAATGAAAGAAAAAGTAAGAAATATATTAACGTTTTATTGCAATTCTTTTTTTTTCAAAATTGCATAAATTATCGCTTTATCAGCGTTTTTAGTAGAAATAACATCTCATCTAAGAAAGTCCATCTTTTTTTAATTAAGAAGAAAGGAATATATGCCATTAGATGAAGAAAATTCCTTTTCACCAAAAAAGTAGATTTTTCGATGATTTTGTGCTAATTTCATTGTTTTTATAAAAAATCAACAAAAAACAAAATATAATGCGACAATATAGTTTTTTTCTAAAAAAAATTCATTAAGGACGTGTTTTTCAACATTTTTAGGAGTATTAACTGCATTTTACACAAAACTTGTTTTTACAAATATAATATTAGCTATTTAAATAAAGACAAAATTTCTTGCTAAAAGAAGACTTTTTCAATGTTTTTATCTTATTTTCATTTGTTGGTGGAAGAAAACCAAAAAATACCTTTTTTTTTTTGCGACAATATTTCTTTTCTCATGTTCTTATCCTTATTTTAGGATAATATATTTTTTTTCTCTAAAACTGCATAAATTACCCTTTTTTTCAATGTTTTTCAGAGATTTAAAAAAAGTTTGTTTTTACATCCAAAAGTGAGTTTTTCAGTAATTTTCTTTTAATTTTTATGTTTTAATTAAAAACAAGACCAATACACTATATATTTTTTTCTCTTTAAAGTTGCATAAACTACCCTATTTAAACCTTTTTATTTGTTTTGAAAAAAATTCGAAGAAAATCCTTTTTTCATGTTACATAAAATATAATAAAAGCCATTTCAATGAAAAAAAAATATATTTCTTTTAGAAAAAGGACTTTTAAGTGATTTTTCTTTGCATTTCCATGTTTTGATTGAAAATGAAGGAAAAAGCAAGAAATATATTAACTTTTTATTGCAATTCGTTTTTTTTCTCTCAAAATTGCATAAATTATCCCCTTTTCAGCGTTTTCAGGATAAATAACATCTCATCTATGAAACATCATCTTTTTTTAGTTAAGAAGAAAGGAATATATGCCATTAGATGAAAAAAAGTTCCTTTTCACCGAAAAAAGTACATTTTTCGATGATTTTGTGCTTATTTCATTATTTTTATAAAAAAAAATAAACAAAAAACAAAGAATATTACGACAATATAGTTTTTTCTCAAAAAATTCATAAATGACGTGTTTTTCAACGTTTTAAGGAGTATTAATGGCATTTAACACAAACCCCCCTTTTACAAGTATAATATATGCAATTTGAATAAAGACAAAATTTCTGCCTAAAAAGTTACTTTTTCAATGTTTTTATCTTATTTTCATTTGTTGGTGGAAGAAAACCAAAAAATACATTCTCTTTTGCGAAAATATTTCTTTTCTCTAAAATTGCACAAACAACCCATTTTTATGTTTTTATCCTTATTTTACGATAATATATTTTTTTCTCTAAAACTGCATATATGACCCTTTTTTTAATGTTTTTCAAAGACTTAGAAAAAATGTATTTTTTTACATCCAAAAGTGAGTTTTTCAGTAATTTTCTTATAATTTTCATGTTTTAATTAAAAACAAGACCAATACACTATACATTTTTGTTTTTATTGCACTTCATTTTTTTTTCTTTCAAAATAGCATAAACTTTTTCAGCGTTTTTAGGAGAATTAACATCTCATCTAAGAAAGACCATCTTTTTTTAGTTAAAAAGAAAGAAATATATGCCATTTCACGAAAAAGTTTCTTTTCACCGAAAAAGTAGATTTTTCGAGGATTTTTTGTTTATATCATTGGCTTCACAAAATAATAACAAAAAATAATAATTATTCTGATAATATACTTTTTTCTAAAAAAAAATTCATAAATGACGTGTTTTTCAACGTTTTTAGGAGTATTAACGGCATTTTACACAAAACCCCCTTTGACAAGTATTCATGCATATGTGTATAAAAACAAAATTTTCGCCTAAAAAATGACTTTTTCAATGTTTTTATCTTATTTTCATTTGTTGGTGGAAGAAAACCAAAAAATACATTCTTTTTTACGACAATATTTGTTTTCTCTAAAGTTGCACAAACTACACATTTTTATGTTTTTATCCTTAATTTTCTATAATAATTTTTTTTTCTCTAAAACTGCATAAATGACCCGTTCTTCAATGTTTTTCAGAGATTTAGAAAAAAAGCATGTTTTTACATCCAAAAGTGGGATTTTCAGTAATTTTCTTTTAATTTTCGTGTTTTAATTAAAAATTAGACCAATACACTATATATTTTTTTATCTTTAAAATTACATAATTTATTATTTATTTAAACTTTTAAACTTTTTTATTGGTTTTAACAACATTTTAAAGAAAATCCCTTTTTTATGTTACATAAAATGTAATAAAAGCCATTTCAATGAAAACAATATATATTTCTTAAAGAAAAATGATTTTTCAGTGTTTTTTTCTTTACATTTTCATGTTTTCATTAAAAATGAAGAAAAAAGCAAGAAATATATTAACTTTTTATTGCAATTCCTTATTTTTCTCTCAAAATTCAATAAATTATCCTCTTTATTAGCGTTTTTAGGAGAATTAACATCTTATCTAAGAAAGACCACCTTTTTGTAAATAAGAAGAAAGGAATATATGCCATTACACGAAAAAAAGTTCTTTTTCAATGAAAATGTCGATTTTTCGATGATTTTCTGCTTATTTCATTGTTTTCATAAAAAAATAAACAAAAACAATGAGTATTGCGACAATATACTTTTTTCTCAAAAATTTTACAAATGACGTGTTTTTCAGCGTTTTTAGGAGTATTAACGGCATTTTACACAAAACTTTTTTTTACAAATATAATATTAGCAATTTGTATAAAGACAACATTTAGTCAAAAAAATTGACTTTTTCAATGTTTTTATCTTATTTTCATTTGTTGTTGGAAGAAAACCAAAAAATACATTCTTTTTACCGGCAATATTTCTTTTCACTTATATTGCACAAACTAAACATTTTTATGTTTTTTTTCAAAAAATACATTATTTTTTGTGACAATATTTATTCTCTCTAAAATTGCACAAACTACTCATTTTCATGTTCTTATCCTTATTTTACGATAATATATTTTTTTTTCTCTAAAACTGCATAAATGACCCTTTTTTCAATGTTTTTCAGAGATTTAGAAAAAAAGTATGTTTTTACAACCAAAAGTAAGTTTCTCAGTAATTTTCTTTTAATTTTTGTGTTTTAATTAAAAAGAAGACCAATACACTATATATTTTCTTCTCTCTAAAGTTATACAAACTAACCTATTTGAACCTTTTTATTGGTTTTAACATTTTGAAGAAAATCATTTTTTCATGTTACATAAAATGTAATACAAGCCATTTTAATGAAAAAATATATATTTCTTTTAGAAAAAGGATTTTCAGTGTTTTTTCTTTACATTTCCATTGATTGAAAATGAAGGAAAAAGCAAGAAATATATTAACTTTTTATTGCAAATCATTTATTTTTTAAATCAAAATTGCATTATTTATCCCCATTCAGCGTTTTTAGGAGAATTAACATATCATCTAAAAAAGACAATCCTTTTGTAGTTAAGAAGAAAGGAATATATGCCATTAGATGAAAAAAAGTTCTTTTTCACCGAAAAAGTAGATTTTTCGATGATTTTGTGCTTATTTAATTGTTATTATAAAAAAATAAACAAAAAACAATGAATATTGCAACAATATAGTTTTTTCTCAAAAAATTCATAAATGACGTGTTTTTCAACGTTTTTAGGAGTATTAACGGCATTTTATACAAAACCATCTTTTACTAGTGTAACAAATGCAATTTGAATAAAAACTAAATTTCTGCCTAAAAAGTTACTTTTTCAATGTTTTTATCTTATTTTCATTTGTTGGTGGAGGAAAAAAAAATACATTCTTTTTTCCGAATATATTTGTTTTTCAACGTTTTTAGGAGTATTAACGGCATTTTATACAAAACCATCTTTTACTAGTGTAACAAATGCAATTTGAATAAAAACTAAATTTCTGCCTAAAAAGTTACTTTTTCAATGTTTTTATCTTATTTTCATTTGTTGGTGGAGGAAAAAAAATACATTCTTTTTTCCGAATATATTTCTTTTCTCTAAAATTGCCAAAATTACCCATTTTTATGTTTTTATCCTTATTTTACGATAATAGTTTTTTTCTCTAAAACTTCATATATGACCCTTTTTCCAATGTTTTTCAGAGGTTTAGAAAAAAATGTATGTTTTTACATCCAAAAGTGAGTTTTTGAGTAATTTTCTTTTAATTTACATGTTTTAATTAAAAACAAGACCAATATACTATATAGTTTTTTTCTCATTAAAGTTACATAAACTACCCAATTTAAACCTTTTTATTGGTTTTAACAACATTTTGAAGAAAATCCTTTTTCCATGTTACCTAAAATGCAATAGAAGCCATTTTATTGAAAAAAATATATATTTCTTTTAGAAAAAGGATTTTTCAGTGTTTTTCTTTACATTTCTATGTTTTGAATGAAAATGAAGGAAAAAGCATGAAATATATAAGCTTTTTATTGCAGTTCTATTTTTTCTCTCAAAATTGCAAGAATAATTATTATCCCCTTTTCAGCGTTTTTAGGAGAATTAACATCTCATCTAAGAAAGACCATCTCTTTTTAGTTAAGAAGAAAGAAATAGATGCCATTTCACGAAAAAAGTTTCTTTTCACCGATAAAGTAGATTTTTTGATGATTTTCTTCTTTTTTAATTGTTTTAAAAAAATAAACAAAAAACAATGAATATTCCGACAATATATTTTTTTCTAAAAAAATTCATAGATGACGTGTTTTTCAACGTTTTCAGGAGTATTAGCGGCATTTTACACAACACCCCCTTTTACAAGTATAGTATATGCAATTTGTTTAAAAACTAAATTTTTGCCTAAAAAGTGACTTTTTTAATATTTTTATCTTATTTTCATTTGTTAGTGGAAGAAAACCAAAAAATACATTATTTTTTGCGACAATATTTCTTTTCTCTAACATTGCAAAAGCTACCAATTTTCAAGTTTTTATCCTTTTTTTACGATAATATATTTTTTTCTCTAAAACTTCATAAAAAAACCCTTTTTTCAATGTCTTTCAGAGTTTAAGAAAAAAATATGTTTTACATCTAAAAGTGAGTTTTTCAATATTTTTCTTTTAATCTTCATGTTTTAATTACAAACAAGAAAAGAAAAAAAAGAGAAGATAGAAATATGCCATTTCACGAAAAAAGTTCCTTTTCACCGAAAACGTAGATTTTTTATTATTTTCTGCTTATTTTATTGTTTTCATAAAAAAATAAACAAAAAACAATTAATATTGCGACAATATATTTTTTTCTAGAAAAATTCATAAATGACGTGTTTTTCAACGTTTTCAAGAGTATTAACGGCATTTTACACAAAACGCCCTTTTACAAATATAATATAAGACAAATTTTCTGCCTAAAAAGTGACTTTTTCAATGATTTTATCTTATTTTCATTTGTTGGTGGAAGAAAACCAAAAAATACATTTTTCTTTCCGAAAATTTTTTTTTTCTCTAAAATTGCACAAACTAGCCATTTTTATGTTTTTATCATTAATAATAGATATTATAATTTTTTCTCTAAAACTGCATAAATGACCGTTTTTTCAATGTTTTTCAGAGATTTAGAAAAAAAGTATGTTTTTACATCGAAAAGTGAGTTTTTAGTAATTTGCTTTTAATATTTATGTTTTAATTAAAAACAAGACAATTTTACTATGTATTTTTTTATCTTTAAAGTTACATAAACTACCGTATTTAAACCTTTTTATTGGTTTTAGAACATTTTGAAGAAAATCCTTTTTTTCATTTAACATAAAATGTAATACAAGCTATTTCAATGAAAAAAATATATATTTCTTTTAGAAAAAGGATTTTTCGGTCTTTTTTCTTTACATTTCCATGTTTTGATTTAAAATGACAGAAAAAGCAAGAAATATAATAACTTTTTATTGCAATTCATTTTTTGTTCTCTCAAAAGTGCATAAATTATCCCTTTTTCAGCGTTTTTAGGAGAATTAACGTCTCATCTAAGAATGACCATCGTTTTTTTAGTTAAGGAGAAAGAAATATATGCCATGAGACGAAAAAAGTTCCATTTTACCGAAAAAGTAGATTTTTTGATGATTTTCTGCTTATTTCAATGTTTTCATGAAAAATAAACAAAAAACCATGAATATTGCGACAATATACTTTTTTCTCAAAAAATTTCATTAAAGACGTGTTTTTTAACGTTTTTGGGAGTATTAACAGCATTTTACATAAAATCTCCTTTTACAAGTATAATATATGCTATTGGTATCAAGACAAAATGTCTGCCTAAAAAGTGACTTTCTAATGTTTTTATCTTATTTTCATTTGTTATTGGAAGAAAACCTTAAAATACATTCTTTTTTCGGACAATATTTCTTTTCTCTAAAATTTCACAAACTACTATATATTTCTTTTAGAAAAAGTATTTTATAGTGTTTTTTCTTTACATTTCCATGTTTTGATTGAAAATGAAGGAAAAAGCAAGAAATATATTAACTTGTTATTGCAATTCATTATTTTTCTCTGAAAATTCCATAAATTATCCTCTTTTTTAGCGGTTTTAGAAGAATAAACATCTCATCTAAGAAAGACCGTCTTTTTTTTTTAACAAGAAAGGAATATATGCCATTTCCCGAATAAAGTTCCTTTTCCCCGAAAAATAGATTTTTCGATGATTTTCTGCTTATTTCATTGTTTTCATAAAAAATCAACAAAAAATAATGAATATAACAACAATATAGTTTTTTCTCAAAATTATCATAAATGACGTGTTTTTCAACGTTTTTAAGAGTATTAGCGGCATTTTACACAAAACCCTTTTTTACAAGTATAATATATGCAATCTGTATAAAGACAAAATTTCTGCTTAAAAAGTGACTTTTTCAATGTTTTTATCTTATTTTCATTTGTTGGTAGAAGAAAACCAAAAAATACATTTTTTTTGCGACAATATTTCTTTTCTCTAAAATTCCACAACCTACCCGTTTTTATGTTTTTATCCTTAATGTACGATAATATATTTTTTTCTCTAAAACTGCATAATTGACCTTTTTTTAATGTTTTTCAGAGATTTAGAAAAAAAAAATGTTTTTACATCCAAACGTGAGTTTTAAGTAATTTTCTTTTAATTTTCATGAAGAAAATCCCTTTTCCATGTTACATAAAATGTAATAAAAGCCATTTCAATGAAAAAAATATATATTTCTTTTAGAAAAAATATTTTTCATTGTTTTTTCTTTACATTTCCATGTTTTGAACGAAAATGAAGGAAAAAGCAAGAAATATATTAACTTTTTATTGC
Organism: Callinectes sapidus; assembly: GCA_020233015.1. Taxonomy (NCBI): domain Eukaryota; kingdom Metazoa; phylum Arthropoda; class Malacostraca; order Decapoda; family Portunidae; genus Callinectes; species Callinectes sapidus. The sequence continues at coordinate 384,043 of CM035175.1, read as the reverse complement.
AATTCTTTTTTTTTTCCATCAAAATTGCATAAATTATCCCTTTTTCAGTGTTTTGAGGACAATTAACATCTCATATAAGAAAAAACACCTTTTTTTAGTTAAGAAGAAAGGAATATATGCCATTACACGAAAAAAGTTCCTTTTCACGGAAAAAGTAGTTTTTTCGATGATTTTGTGCTTATTTCATTGTTTTCATAAAAAATAAACAAAAAACAATGAATATTGCAACAATAAATTTTTTTTCCCAAAATTTCAAAATTACGTGTTTTTCAACGTTTTTAGGAGTAATAAAGGCAATTTCCAGAAAACCCGTTTTTTACAAGTATAATATTAGCAATATTTATAAGGACAAAATTTATGCCTAAAAAGAGACTTTTTCAATATTTTTATCTTATTTTCATTTGTTGGTGGAGAAGAATCCAAAAATAGATGCATTTTTGCGACAATATTTCTTTTCTTTAAAATTGCACAAACTATCCATTTTTATATTTTTATCCTTAATTTACGATAATATATTTTTTCTCTAAAACGGAATAAATGACAAAAAAAAAGTTCCTTTTAACGGAAAAAGTAGATTTTTCTATGATTTTCTGCTTATTTCATTGTTTTCATAAAAAAATATAAACAAAAAACAATGAATATTGCGACAATATACTTTTTTTTTTTTTAATTTCATAAATGACGTGTTTTGCAACGTTTTTAGGAGTATTAACGGCATTTTACACAAAACCCCCTTTTACAAGTAGAATATATGCAATTTGTATAAGGACAAAATTTCTGCCTAAAAAGTGACATTTTCAATGTTTTTATCTTATTTTCATTTGTTGGTGGATGAAAACCAAAAAATACATTCTTTTTTGCGACAATATTTCTTTTCTCAAAAATTGCAAAAACTACCCATTTTTATGTTTTTATCCATATTTAACAGTAATATATTTTTTTCTCTAAAACTGCATAAATAACCCTTTTTTCAATGTTTTTCAGAGATTGAGAAAAAATGTATTTTTTTACATCCAAAATTGAGTTTTTCAGTAATTTTCTATTAATTTTCAAGTTTTAATTAAAAACAAGACCAATACACTATATATTTTTGTTTATACAGCAATTCATTTTTTCTCTCTCAAAATAGCATAAATTATCCCCTTTTCAGCGTTTTAATAAGAATTAACATCTCATCTAAGAAAGACATTCATTTTTTTGTTAAGAAGAAAGGAATATATGCTATTTCACGAAAAAAAGTTCCTTTTCACCGAAAAAATAGATTTTTCGAGGATTTTTTGCTTATTTCATTGTTTTCATAAAAAATAAACAAAAAACAATGAATAATCCGACAAAGTAATTTTTTCTAAAAATATCCATAAATGACGTGTTTTTCAACGTTTTTAGGATTATTAACGGCATTTTACACAAAACCCTCTTTTACAAGTATTATATATGCAATGGTTATAAACACAAAATTTTCGCCTAAAAAGTGACTTTTTTAATGTTTTTATCTTATTTTCATTTGTTAGTGGAAGAAAACAAAAAAATACATTCTTTTTTGCGACAATATTTCTTTTCACTAAAATTGCTCAAACTAACCATTCAGATGGATTTTTACTTATTTTAGGATAATATTTTTTTCTATAATATGCATAGATGACCCTTTTTTCAATGTTTATCAAAGATTTAAAAAAAATATGTTTTTACATCTAAAAGTGAGTTTTTCAGTAATTTTCTTTAAATTTTCATGTTTTAATTAAAGACAAGACCAATACACTATATATTTTTTTTCTCTTTAAAGTTTTATAAACAACAATGTTTAAAGCTTTTTATTGGTTTTAACAACATTTTTAAGAAAATCCTTTTTTCATTTTACATAAAATGTAATACAAGACATTTCAATAAAAATATATATATTTCTTTTAGAAAAAGGATTTTTCAGTGTTTTTTCTTTACATTTCCATGTTTTGATATAAAATGAAGAAAAAAGCAAGAAATATATTAACGTTTTATTGCTATTCATTTTTTTCTCTCAAAATTGCATAAACTATCCTCTTTTCAGCGTTTTTAGGAGAATTAACATCTCATCTAAAAAAGACCATCTTTTTTTAGTTAAGAAGAAAGAAATATATGCCATTAGACGAAAAAAGTTACTTTTTACCGAAAAAGTAGGTTTTTTATGATTTTCTGCTTATTTCATTGTTTTCCTAAAAAATAAACAAAAAAACCAGGAATATTGCGACAATATACTTTTTTTCTCAAAAATTTCATTAGTGACGTGTATTTCAACGTTTTTAGGAGTATTAACGCCATTTTACACAAAACCTCATTTTACAAGTATAATAATATATACAATTTGTATAAAGACAAAAATTCTCCCTAAAAAGTGACTTTTTTAATGTTTTTATCTTATTTTCATTTTTTATTGGAAGAAAACCATAAAATACCTTCTTTTTTCCGACAATATTTATTTTCTCTAAAATTGCACAAACTACCCATTTTTATGTTTTTATCCTTATTTCACAATATTTTTTTCTCTAAAACTGCATAAATGACCCTTTTTTTTAATGTTTTTCAGAGATTTAGAAAAAAGTATGTTTTTACATCCAAAAGTGAGTTTTTCAGCAATTTGCTTTTAATTTTCAGGTTATAATTAAAAACAAGACCAATACACTATACATATTTTTTATCTTTAAAGTTACATATACTAATTTATTTAAACCTTTTCATCGGTTTTAACAACATTTTGAAGAGAATCCCTTTTTCATGTTACATAAAATGTAACACAAGATATTTCAATGAAAAAAATATATATTTCTTTTAAAAAAGGGTTTTTCAGTATTTTTTCCTTACATTTGCATATTTTGATATAAAATGAAGTAAAAAGCAAGAAATATATTAACTTTTTATTGCGATTCATTTTTTTTTTCTAAACATAGCATAAATTATCCATTTTTCAGAATTTCAGAATTAACATCTCATCTAAGAAAGTTCTTCTTTTTTTTTTAGTTAAGAAGAAAGGAATATATACCATTATATGAAGAAAATTTCTTTTCACCCAAAAACTACATTTTTCGATGATTTATTGCTTATTTCATTGTTTTCATAAAAAATAAACAAAAAACAATGAATATTGCGACAATATAGTTTTATCTAAAAAAAATTTATAAAGGACGTGTTTTTTTAGCGTTTTTAGGAGTATTAACGGCATTTTACACAAAACCCCTTTTTACATGTATTATTTTAGCCATTTGTATAAAGACAAAATTTCTGCCTGAAAAGTGACTTTCTCAATGTTTTTATCTTATTTTCATTTGTTGGTGGAGGAAAACCAAAAAATACATTCTTTTTTCCGTCAATATTTCTTTTCTTTAAAATATGACAAACTACCCATTTTTATGTTTTTGTCCTTATTTTATGATAATATATTTTTTTCTCTAAAACTGAATAAATGACCCTTTTTTCAAAGTTTTTCAGAGATTTAGAAAAAAAGTATGTTTTTACATCCAAAAGTGAGTTTTTTAGTAATTTTTTATTAATTTTCATGTTTTAATTAAAAACAAGAACAATACACTATATATTTTTTTCTCCTTAAAGTTACATAAACTACCCTATTTAAACTTTTTTATCGGTTTTAACATTTTGAAGAAAATCATTTTTTCATGTTACATAAAATGTAATACAACCCATTTCAACGAAAAAATATATATATTTCTTTTAAAAAAAGGATTTTTCAGTGTTTTTTTTCTTTACAATTCCATGTTTTGATTGAAAATGAAGGAAAAAGCAAGAAATATTATCTTTTATTGCAATTCATTTTTTTTCTCTCAAAATTGCATAAATTATCCCCGTTTTAGCGTTTTTAGATTATATAACATCTCATATAAAAAAGACCATCTTTTTTTGTTAAGAAGAAAGGAATATATGCCATTTCACGAAAAAAGTTCCTTTTTAACCGAAAAAGTAGATTTTTCTATGATTTTCTGCTTATTTCATTGTTTTCATAAAAAAAACAAAAAACAATGAATATTGCGACAATATATATATTTTTTTCTAAAAAAAAAATCATAAATGACGTGTTTCTCAACGTCATTTTACACAAAACCCCCTTTTATATGTATAATATATGCAATTTGTATAAGGACAAAATTTCTGCCTAAAAAGTGACATTTGTAATGTTTTTATCTTATTTTCATTTGTTGGTGGATGAAAACCAAAAAATGCATTCTTTTTTGCAACAATAGTTTTTTTTTCTCAAAAATTGCACAAACTACCCATTTTTATGTTTTTATACTTATTTAACAGTAATATATTTTTTTCTCTAAAACTGCATAAATGACCCTTTTTTCAATGTTTTTCAGAGATTGAGAAAAAATGTATTTTTTTACATCCAAAAGTGAGTTTTTCAGTAATTTTCTTTTAATTTTCAAGTTTTAATTAAAAACAAGACCAATACACTATATATTTTTGTTTTTATTGCAATTACTTTTTTCTCTCTCAAAATAGCATAAATTATCCCCTTTTCAGCGTTTTTAGGAGAATTAACATCTCATCTAAGAAAGTCATTCTTTTTTTAGTTAAGAAGAAAGGAATATATGCTATTTCACGAAAAAAAAGTTCCTTTTCACCGAAAAAGTAGATTTTTCGAGGATTTTTTTCTTATTTCATTGTTTTCATAAAAAAATAAACAAAAAACAATGAACAATCCGACAATATAATTTTTTTCTAAAAATATCTATAAATGTTGTGTTTTTCAACGTTTTTAGGAGTATTAACGCCATTTTACACAAAACCCTCTTTTACAAGTATTATATATGCAATGGTTATAAAGACAAAATTTCCGCCTTAAAAGTGACTTTTTTAATGTTTTTATCTTATTTTCATTTGTTAGTGGAAGAAAACAAAAAAATACCTTTTTTTTTGCGACAATATTTCTTTTGTCTAAAATTGCACAAACTACCCATTTTCATGGTTTTATCCTTATTTTAGGATATTATATTTTTTTTCTCTAAAACTGCATAGATTACCCTTTTTTCAATGTTTATTAAAGATTTAGAAAAAAAAAAGTTTTTACATCCAAAAGTGAGTTTTTCAGTAATTTTCTTTTAATTTTCATGTTTAAATTAAAGACAAGACCAATATACTATATATTTTTTCCTCTTTAAAGTTACATAAACTACCCTTTTTCAAGTTACATAAAATGTAATACAAGCCATTTCAATGAAAAAAATATATATATTTCTTTTAGAAAAAGGATTTTTTAGTGTTTTTTCTTCACATTTCCATGTTTTGAATGAAAATGAAGGAAAAAGCAAGATATATATTAACTTTTTATTGAAATTCATATTTTTCTCTCAAAATTGATTAAATTATCCCTTTTTCAGCGTTTTTAGGAGAATTAACATCTCATCTAAGAAAGATCAACTTTTTTTTAGTTAAGAAGAAAGGAATATATGCCATTACACGAAAAAAGTTCCTTTTCACGGAAAAAGTAGATTTTTCGATGATATGCTTATTTCATTGTTTTCATAAAAAAAACAAAAAAAACAATGAATATTGCGGCAATATATTTTTTTCTCAAAAATTTCATAAATGACATGTTTTTCAACGTTTTTAGGAGTATTAAAAGCATTTTCCACAAAACCCCTTTTTACAAGTAAAATATTAGCAAAATGTATAAAGACAAAATTTCGGCATAAAAAGTGACTTTTTCAATGTTTTTATCTTATTTTCATTTGTTGGTGGAAGAAAACCAAAAAATACATTCTTTTTTGGGTCAATATTTCTTTCCTCTAAAATTGCACAAACTAACCATTTTTATGTTTTTATCCTTAATTTACGATAATATATTTTTTTCTCTAAAATTGAATAAATAACATTTTTTTCAATGTTTTTCAAAGATTAAGAAAAACAGTGTTTTTACATCCAAAAGTGAGTTTTTCAGTAATTTTCTTTTGATTTTCATGTTTTAATTAAAACAAGACCAATACACTATATATTTTTTTCTCTTTAAAGTTTTATAAACTATAATATTGAAAGCTTTTTATTGGTTTTAACAACACTTTTAAGAATTTTTTTTTTTCATTTTACATAAAATGTAATACAAAACATTTCAATGAAAAAAATATAAATTTCTTTTAGAAAAAAGATTTTTCGATGTTTTTTTCTTTACATTTCCATGTTTTGATTGAAAATTAAGAAAAAAGCAAGAAATATATTAACTTTTTATTGAAATTCATTTTTTTTCTCTCAAAATTGCATAAACTATCCTATTTTTAGCGTTTTTAGGAAAATTAACATCTCATCTAAGAAAGACCATCTTTTTTAGTTAAGAAGAAAGAAATATATGTCAATAGACGAAAAAAGTTCCTTTTTACCGAAAAAGTAGGTTTTTTGATGATTTTCTGGTTATTTCATTGTTTTCATAAAAAATAAACAAAAAACCATGAATATTGCAACAATATACTTTTTTCTCAAAAATTTCATTAGTGACATGTTTTTCAACGTTTTTAGGAGTATTAATGGCATTTTACACAAAACCTCCTTTTACAAGTATAATATATGTAATTTGTATAAAGACAAAAATTCTGCATAAAAAGTTACTTTTTTAATGCTTTTATCTTATTTTCATTTGATATTGGAAGAAAACCTTAAAATACCTTCTTATTTCCGACAATATTATTTTTCTCTAAAATATCAAAAACTACACATTTTTATGTTTTTATCCTTATTTTACGATATTTTTTTTCTCTTAAACTGCATATATGACCCTTTTTTTAATGTTTTTCAGAGATCTAGAAAAAAGTATGTTTTTACATCCAAAAGTGAGTTTTTCAGTAATTTTCTTTTAATTTTCAGGTTATAATTAAAAACAAGACCAATACACTATACATATTTTTTATCTTTAAAGTTACATCTACTAATTTATTTTAACCTTTTCATCGGTTTTAACAACATTTTGAAGAAAATCCTTTTTTCATGTTACATAAAATGAAACATGTTCACAAAATAATAGTCTTCACTGCCAATGATATCAACTAAATAGTCTTTTATTATACAATGACCATATTGTCAAGTAAAAACAAATGATAAAAAAATGACATGGATCATAAGTAAATCATATATACAAGC
>CM035175.1:329122-343103 GCA_020233015.1 Callinectes sapidus | reverse complement strand
TATGAGAATTAACATCTCATCTAAGAAAGACCATCTTTTTTTAGTTAAGAAGAAAGGAATATATGCCATTTCACGAAAACAGTTCCTTTTCACCTAAAAGTCGATTTTTCGATGATATTCAACTTATTTCATTGTTTTCATAAAAAATAAACAAAAAACAATGAATATTGCACCAATATAGTTTTTTTCTCAAAAAATTCATAAATGACGTGTTTTTCAACGTTTTTAGGAGTATTCATGGCATTTTACACAAAACCCCCTTTTAAAAGAATATTATATGCAATTGATATAAAGACAAAATTTCTGCCTAAAAAGTTACTTTTATGTTTTTATCTAATTTTCATTTGTTGGTGGAAGAAAACCAAAGAATACATTCTTTTTGCGACAATATTTCTTTTCTCTAAAATTGTACAAACTACCCATTTTCATGTTATTATCCTTATTTTAAGATAATATTTTTTTTTCTCTAAAACTGAATTAATGACCCTTTTTTCAATGTTTTTTAGAGATTTAGAAAAAAGTAAAACGACGTGTTTTTCAACGTTTTCAGGAGTATTAACGGAATTTTACACAAAACACCCTTTTACAATTTGTATATAGACAAAATTTCTGACTAAAAAGTGTCTTTTTTTAATGTTTTTATATTATTTTCATTGGTTAGTGGAAGAAAACCAAAATATTCATTTTTTTTTGCGACAATGTTTCTTTTCTCTAAAATTGCACAAATTACCCATTTATATGTTTTTATCCTTATTCTACGATAATATATTTTTTCTCTAAAACTGTATAAATGACCCTTTTTTCAATGTTTTTGAGAGATTTAGAAAAAAAATGTTTTTACATCTAAAAGTGAGTTTTCAGTAATTTTCTTTTAATTTTCATGTTTTAATTAAAAACAAGACCAATACACTATATATTTTTTTGTCTATAAAGTTATATAATCTACCCTATTTAAACCTTTTTATTGGTTTTAACAATATTTTGAAGAAAATCTCTTTTTCATGTTACATAAAATGTAATACAAGCCATTTCAAGGAAAAAAATATGTTTCTTTTAGAAAAAGGATTTTTCTGTGTTTTATCTTTGCAATTCCATGTTTTGATTGAAAATGAAGGAAAAAACAATCTATATATTAACTTTTATTGCAATTAATTTTTTTCTGTCAAAATTGCATAAATTATCCTTTTTTTTTAGATTTTCTCGGAAAATTAACATCTCATCTATGAAAGGCCTTCTTTTTTTTTTTTTTAGTTAAGAAGAAATGAATATATGCCATTACACGAAAAAAGTTCCTTTTCACGGAAAAAGTAGATTTTACGATGATTTTCTCCTTATTAAATTGTTTTCATAAAAATCAAACAAAAAACAATGAATATTGCGACAATATCCTTTAAAAAAAAAAAAAAAAAAAAGTCATAAACTACGTGTTTTTCATCGTTTTTAGTAGTATTAACGTCATTTTACACAAAACCCCCTTATACAACCAAAATATATTCAATTTGTATTAAGACAAAATTTCTGCCTAAAAAGCGACTTTTTCAATGTTTTTATCTTATTTTCATTTTTTGGTGGAAGAAAACCAAAAAATACATTTTTTTCCGACAATATAGATTTTCTATAAAATTCCACAATCTACTCATTTTTATGTTTTTATCCTTATTTTACGATAATATTTTTTCTCTAAAACGGCATATATGACCCTTTTTTTCAATGTTTTTCTGAAATTTAGAAAAATGTATGTTTTTACATCCAAAAGATAGTTTTTGAGTAATTTTCTTTTAATTTACATGTTTTAATTAAAAACAAGACCAATACACTAAATATTTTTTTTCACTTTTAAGTTACATAAACTACACAATTTAAACTTTTTTTATTGGTTTTAACAACATTTTGAAGAAAATCCCGTTTCAAAGTTACTTAAAATGTAATAGAAGCCATTTTAATGAAAAATATATATATTTTTCTAGAAAAAGGATTTTTCAGTGTTTTTCTTTACATTTCCATGTTTTTAATGAAAATGAAGGAAAAAGCAAGAAATATATTTGCTTTTTATTGCAATTCTTTTTTTTCTCTCTCAAAATTGGATAAATTATCCCCTTTTCAGCGTTTTTAGGAGCATTAACATCTCATCTAAGAAAGGCCATCTTTTTTTAGTTAAAAAGAAAGAAATGTATGCCATTTCACGAAAAAAGTTTCTTTTCACCGAAAAAGTAGATTTTTTGATGATTTTCTTCTTATTTCATTGTTTTCATGAAAAAAAAAACAATGAATATTACTACAATATACTTTTTCTAAAAAAATTCATAAATGACGTGTTTTACAGCGTTTTCAGGAGTATTAACGGCATTTTACAAAAAACCCTATTTCACATGTATAAAATATGCAATTTGTATAAGGACAAAATTTCTGCCTAAAAAGTGACTTATTTAATGTTTTTATCTTATTTTCATTTGTTAGTGGGAGTAAACCAAAAAATACATTCTTTTTTGCGACAATATTTCTTTTCTGTAAAATTGCACAAACTACCCATTTTCATGTTTTTATTTTTATTTTACGATAATATATTTTTTTCTCTAAAACTCCATAAATGACCCTTTTTTAAATGTCTTTCAGAGATTCAGAAAAAGAAATGTTTTTACATCCAAAAGTGAGTTTTTTACTAGATTTCTTTTAACTTTCATGTTTTAATTAAAAACAATACCAATACACTATATTTTTTTTATATCTTTAAAGTTAAATAAACTACCCTTTTTAAACCTCTTTATTGGTTTTAAACACATTTTGAAGAAAATCCCTTTTTTATGTTACATAAATAGTAATACAAGCCATTTCAAGGCAAAAAGATATATATTTATTTTAGAAAAAGGATTTTTCTGTGCTTTTTCTTTACAATTCCATATTTTGATAGAAAATGAAGAAAAAACAAGAAATATATACACTTTTATTGCATTTCATTTATTTTCTCTGAAAATACCATAAATTATCCCTTTTTCAGCGTTTTTAGGAGACATAACATCTAATTTATGAAAGATCATCTTTTTTTTTAGCTAAGAAGAAAGGAATATATGCCATTACACGTAAAAAGTACTTTTTCACCGAAAAAGTAGATTTTTCAATGATTTTGTCCTTATTTAATTGTTTTCATAAAAAAAGAAACAAAAAACAATGAATATTGCAAAAATATAGCTTTTTTATAAAAGAAATTCAGAAATGACCATTTTTTCAACGTTTTTAGGAGTATTAACGGCATTTTACACAAAACCCCCTTTTACAAGTATGATATATGCAATTGATATAAAGACAAAATTTCTCCCGAAAAAGTGACTTTTTCAATGTTTTTATCTTATTTTCATTTGTTGTGGGAAGAAAACCAAAAAATACATTGTTTTTTGAGACAATACTTCTTTTCTCATGTTCTTATCCTTATTTTAGGATAATATATTTTTTCTATAAAATTGCATAAATAACCCTTTTTTCAATGTTTTTCAGAGATTTAGAAAAAAGTTTGTTTTTACACCCAAAAGTGAGTTTTTCAGTAAATCTCTTTTAATTTTTATGTTTTAATTAAAAACAAGACCAGTACACTATAATTTTTTTCTCTTTAAAGTTACATAAACTACCCTATTTAAACCTTTTTATTGGTTTTAACAACATTTTGAAGAAAATCCTTTTTTCATGTTACTTAAAATGTAATATAAGCCATTTCAATAAAAAAATATATATATTTCTTTTAGAAAAAGGATTTTTCAGTGTTTTTTTCTTTACATTTCCATGTTTTGATTGAAAATTAATGAAAAAGCAAGAAATATATTAACTTTTTATTGCAATTCATTATTTTTCTCTCAAAATTCCATAAATTATCCTTTTTATTAGCGTTTTTAGTAGAATTAACATTTCATCTACGAAAAACCACCTTTTTGTAGGTAAGAAGAAAGGAATATATGCCATTACACGAAAAAAGTTCTTTTTCAATGAAAAGGGAGATTTTTCGATGATTTTCTGCTTATTTCATTGTTTTCATGAAAAATAAACAAAAAACAATGAATAATGCGACAATATACTTTTTTCTCAAAAATTATATAAATGACGTGTTTTTCAGCGTTTTTGGGAGTATTAACGGCATTTTACACAAAATTTATTTTTACAAGTATAATATTAGCAATTTGTAAAAAGACAAAATTTATGCATAAAAATTGACTTTTTCAATGTTTTTATATTATTTTCATTTGTTTTTGGAAGAAAACCCCAAAATACATTTTTTTTCCGACAATATTTCTTTTCTCTTATATTGCACAAACTACACATTTTTATGTTTTTTTTTTTTTTTTTTTTTTTCAAAAAATACATTCATTTTTGCGACAGTATTTCTTTTCTCTAAAATTGCACAAACTACCCATTTTCATGTTCTTATCCTTATTTTACGAAAATATATTTTTTTTATCTAAAACTGCATAAATGAGCCTCTTTTCAATGTTTTTCAGAGATATTAGAAAAAAAGTATGTTTTTACAACCAAAAGTGAGTTTCTCAGTAACTTTCTTTTAATTTTTATGTTTTAATTAAAAACAAGGCCAATACACTATATATTTTCTTCTCATTAAAGTTACATAAACTAACCTATTTGAACCTTTTTATTGGTTTTAACAACATTTTGAAGAAAATAATTTTTTCATGTTATATAAAATGTAATACAAGCCATTTCAATGAAAAATATATATATTTCTTTTAGAAAAAGGATTTTCAGTGTTTTATCTTTACATTTCCATGAATTGATTGAAAATAAAGGAAAAAGCAAGAAATATATTAACTTTTTATTGCAAATCATTTTTTTATATCAAAATTGCATAAATTATCGCCTATGAAGCGTTTTTAGGAGAATTAACATATTATCTAAGAAAGACCATCTTTTTGTAGTTAAGGAGAAAGGAATATATGCCATTAGATGAAAAAAGTTCCTTTTCATCGAAAAAGTAGATTTTTCGATTATTTTGTGCTTATTTCATTGTTATCATAAAAAAATAAACAAAAAACAATGAATATTGCGACAATATAGTTTTTTTCTCAAAAAATTCATAAATGACGTGTTTTTTAAGGTTTTAAGGAGTATTAACGGCATTTTATACAAAACCATCTTTTACTAGTGTAACATATGCAATTTGAATAAAAACAAAATTTCTGCCTAAAAAGTTACCTTTTCAATGTTTTTATCTTATTTTCATTTGTTGGTGGAAGAAAAACAAAAAATACATTCTTTTTTCTGAATATATTTATTTTTTCTAAAATTGCACCAAGTACCCATTTTTATGTTTTTATCCTTATTTTACGATAATGTTTTTTCTCTAAAACTGCATATATGACCCTTTTTTCAATGTTTTTCAGAGATTTAGAAAAAATGTATGTTTTTACATCCAAAAGTGAGTTTTTGAGTAATTTTCTTTTAATTTACATGTTTTAATTAAAAACAAGACCAATACACTATATATTTTTTTCTCTTTAAAGTTATATAAACACCCCAATTTAAACCTTTTTATTGGTTTTAACAACATTTTGAAGAAAATCCTTTTTTCATGTTACATAAAATGTCATATAAGCCATTTCAATGAAAAAAAATATATATTTCTTTTAGAAAAAGGACTTTTCAGTGTTTTTTCATTACATTTCCATGTTTTGATTGAAAATGAACGAAAAAGCAAGAAATATATTAACTTTTTATTGCAATTCATTTTTTTCTCTCAAAATTGCATAAATTATTCCCTTTTCAGCGTTTTCAGGAGAAATAACATCTCATCTAAGAAACATAATTTTTTTTTAGTTAAGAAGAAAGGAATATATGCCTTTGATGAAAAAAGTTCCTTTTCACCGAAAAGTAGATTTTTCGATGATTTTGTGTTTATTTCATTGTTTTCATAAAAAATAAACAAAAAACAATGAATATTGCGACAATATAGTTTTTTCTCAAAAAAATCATAAATGACGTGTTTTTCAACGTTTTCAAGAGTATTAACGGCATTTTACACAAAACCCCCTTTTACAAGTATAATATATGCAATGTGTATAAAGACAAAATTTCTGCCTAAAAATTGACTTTTTCAGTGTTTTTATCTTATTTTCATTTGTTGGTGGAAGAAAACCAAAAAATACATACTCTTTTGCGAAAATATTTATTTTCTCTAAAATTGCAAAAACAACCCATTTTTATGTTTTTATCCTTATTTTACGATAATTTTTTTCTTTAAAACTGCATATATGACCCTTTTATCAATGTTTTTCAGAGATTTAGAAAAAAATGTATGTTTTTACATCCAAAAGTGAGTTTTTGAGTAATTTTCTATTAATTTTCATGTTCTAAATAAAAACAAGACCAATACACTATATATTTTTTTCTCTTTAAAGTTACATAAACTACCCTATTTAAACCTTTTTATCGGTTTTAACAACATTTTGAAGAAAATCCCTTTTTCATGTTACATAAAATTTAAAACTAGATATTTCAAAGAAAAACATACATATTTCTTAAAAAAAAAAAAAGATGCAGTGTTTTTTTCTTTACAATTCCATGTTTTGATTAAAAATGAAGGAAAAAGCAAGAAATATATTAACTTTTATTGCAATTCATTTTTTTTCTCTCAAAATTGCATAAATTATACCATCTTTAGCGTTTTTAGAAGAAATAACATCTCATTTAAGAAAGACCATCTTTTTTTGTTAAGAAGAAAGGAATATATGCCATTTTATGAAAAAGGTTCCTTTTTACCAAAAAAGTAGATTTTTCGATGATTTTCTGCTTATTTCATTGTTTTCATAAAAAAAATCAACAAAAAACAATAAATATTCCGACAATATACATTTTTCTCAAAAATTTCTTAAATGACGTGTTTTTCAACGTTTTCAGGAGTATTAACGGCATTTTACACAAAACCCCATTTTACAAGTATAATATATGCAATTTGTATAAAGACAAAATTTCTGCCTAAAAATAGACTTTTTCAGTGTTTTTATCTTATTTTCATTTGTTGGTGGAAGAAAACCAAAAAATACATTCTCTTTTGCGAAACTATTTCTTTTCTCTAAAATTGCACAAACAAAATATTTTTATGTTTTTATCCTTATTTTACGATAATATATTTTTTTCTCTAAAACTGCAGAAAATTACCCTTTTTTCAATGTTTTTCAGAGACTTACAAAAAATGTATTTTTTTTACATTCAAAAGTGTGTTTTTCAGTAATTTTCTTTTAATTTTCATGTTTTAATTAAAAACAAGACCAATACACTATATATGTTTTTTTTTTAATGCACTTCATTTTTTTTCTCTCAAAATAGCATAAACTTTTTCAGCGTTTTTAGAATTAACATCTCATCTAAAAAAGACCATCTTTTTTTAGTTAAGAAGAAAGAAATATATGCCATTTCACGAAAAAGTAGATTTTTCGAGGATTTTTTGCTTATTTCATTACTTTCATAAAAAAATAACAAAAAATAATGATTATTCCGATAATATACTTTTTTCTTAAAAAAATCATAAATGACGTGTTTTTCAACGTTTTTAGGAAAATTAACGGCATTTTACACAAAACCCTCTCTAACAAGTATAATATATGCAATGTGTATAAAACTAAAATTTTCGCCTAAAAAGTGACTTTTTCAATGTTTTTATCTCATTTTCATTTGTCGGTGGAAGAAAACCAAAAAGTACATTCTTTTTTACGAAAATATTTCTTTTCTCTAAAACTGCACAAACTACCCATTTTTATGTTTTTATCCTTAATTTACTATAATATATTTTTTTTCTCTAAAACTGCATAAATGACCCGTTCTTCAATGTTTTTCAGAGATTTAGAAAAAAAGTATGTTTTTACCTCCAAAAGTGAGATTTTCAGTAATTTACTTTTGATTTTCGTGTTTAAATTAAAAACAAGACCAATACACTATATATATTTTTTCTTTAAAGTTACATAAACTACCCTATTTAAACTCTTCTATTGGTTTTAACAACACTTTAAAGAAAATCCCTTTTTCATGTTAAATAAAATGTAATACAAGCCATTTCAATGAGAAAAAATATATATTTCTTTCAGAAAAAGGATTCTTCAGTGTTTTTTTCTTTACATTTCCATGTTTTGATTGAAAATGAATCAAAAAGCAAGAAATATATTAACTTTTTATTGCAATTCATTATTTTTCTCTCAAAATTCCATAAATTATCCTCTTTATTAGCGTTTTTAGGAGAATTAACATTTCATCTAAGAAAAACCACCTTTTTGTAGGTAAGAAGAAAGGAATATATGCCATTACACGAAAAAAGTTCTTTTTCAATGAAAAGGTAGATTTTTCGATGATTTTCTGCTTATTTCATTGTTTTCTAGAAAAATAAACAAAAAACAATGAACATTGCGACAATATACTTTTTTCTCAAAAATTATATAAATGACGTGCTTTTCCGCGTTTTTGGGAGTATTAACGGCATTTTACACAAAATTAAATTTTACAAGTATATTATTAGCAATTTGTAAAAAGACAAAATTTATGCATAAAAATTGACTTTTTCAATGTTTTTATATTATCTTCATTTGTTTTTGGAAGAAAACCCAAAAATACACTTTTTTCCGACAATATTTCTTTTCTCTTATATTGCATATACTACACATTTTTATGTTTTTTTTTTTTTTTAAATACATTCTTTTTTGCGAAAGTATTTCTTTTCTCTAAAATTGCACAAACTACCCATTTACATGTTGTTATCCTTATTTTACGAAAATATATATTTTTTCTCTAAAACTGCATAAATGAGCCTTATTTCAATTTTTTTCAGAGATTTAGAAAAAAAGTATGTTTTTACAACCAAAAGTGAATTTCTCAGTAACTTTCTTTTAATTTTTATGTTTAATTAAAAACAATGCCAATACACTATATATTTTTCTTCTCATTAAAGTTACATAAACAAACCTATTTGAACCTTTTTATTGGTTTTAACAACATTTTGAAGAAAATAATTTTTTCATGTTATATAAAATGTAATACAATCAATTTCAATGAAAAATATATATATTTCTTTGAATAAGGATTTTCAGTGTTTTATCTTTACATTTCCATGAATTGATTGAAAATGAAGGAAAAAACAAGAAATATATTAACTTTTTATTGCAAATCATTTTTTTATATCAAAATTGCATAAATTATCGCCTATGAAGCGTTTTTAGGAGAATTAACATATTATCTAAGAAGGACCATCTTTTTTGTAGTTAAGGAGAAAGGAATATATGCCATTAGATGAAAAAAGTTCCTTTTCATCGAAAAAGTAGATTTTTCGATTATTTTGTGCTTATTTCATTGTTATCATAAAAAAAACAAAAAAAACAATGAATATTGCGACAATATAGTTTTTTTCTCAAAAAATTCATAAATGACGTATTTTTTAAGGTTTTAAGGAGTATTAACGGCATTTTATACAAAACCATCTTTTACTAGTGTAACATATGCAATTTGAATAAAAACAAAATTTCTGCCTAAAAAGTTACTTTTTCAATGTTTTTATCTTATTTTCATTTGTTGGTGGAAGAAAAACAAAAAATACATTCTTTTTTCTGAATATATTTATTTTTTCTAAAATTGCACCAAGTACCCATTTTTATGTTTTTATCCTTATTTTACGATAATGTTTTTTTCTCTAAAACTGCATATATGACCCTTTTTTCAATGTTTTTCAGAGATTTAGAAAAAAATGTATGTTTTTACATCCAAAAGTGAGTTTTTGAGTAATTTTCTTTTAATTTACATGTTTTAATTAAAAACAAGACCAATACACTATATATCTTTTTCTCTTTAAAGTTATATAAACACCCCAATTTAAACCTTTTTATTGGTTTTAACAACATTTTGAAGAAAATCCTTTTTTCATGTTACATAAAATGTCATATAAGCCATTTCAATGAAAAAAAAATATATATTTCTTTTAGAAAAAGGACTTTTCAGTGTTTTTTCATTACATTTCCCTGTTTTGATTGAAAATGAACGAAAAAGCAAGAAATATATTAACTTTTTATTGCAATTCGTTTTTTTCTCTCAAAATTGCATAAATTATCCCCTTTTCAGCGTTTTCAGGAGAAATAACATCTCATCTAAGAAACATAATTTTTTTTTTAGTTAAGAAGAAAGGAATATATGCCATTAGATGAAAAAAGTTCCTTTTCACCGAAAAGTAGATTTTTCGATGATTTTGTGTTTATTTCATTGTTTTCATAAAAAAATAAACAAAAAACAATGAATATTGCGACAATATAGTTTTTTCTCAAAAATATCATAAATGACGTGTTTTTCAACGTTTTCAAGAGTATTAACGGCATTTTACACAAAACCCCCTTTTACAAGTATAATTTATGCAATGTGTATAAAGACAAAATTTCTGCCTAAAAATTGACTTTTTCAGTGTTGTTATCTTATTTTCATTTGTTGGTGGAAGAAAACCAAAAAATACATACTCTTTTGCGAAAATATTTATTTTCTCTAAAATTGCAAAAACAAACCATTTTTATGTTTTTATCCTTATTTTACGATAATTTTTTTTTCTTTAAAACTGCATATATGAACCTTTTTTCAATGTTTTTCAGAGATTTAGAAAAAAATGTATGTTTTTACATCCAAAAGTGAGTTTTTGAGTAATTTTCTATTAATTTTCTTCTTCTAAATAAAAATAAGACCAATACACTATATATTTTTTTCTCTTTAAAGTTACATAAACTACCCTATTTAAACCTTTTTATCGGTTTTAACAACATTTTGAAGAAAATGCTTTTTTCATGTTACATAAAATTTAAAACAAGATATTTCAAAGAAAAACATACATATTTCTTAAAAAAAAAAAAAAGATGCAGTGTTTTTTCTTTACAATTCCATGTTTTGATTAAAAATGAAGGAAAAAGCAAGAAATATATTAACTTTTATTGCAATTCATTTTTTTTTCTCTCAAAATTGCATAAATTATACCATCTTTAGCGTTTTTAGAAGAAATAACATCTCATCTAAGAAAGACCATCTTTTTTTGTTAAGAAGAAAGGAATATATGCCATTTTATGAAAAAGGTTCCTTTTCACCAAAAAAGTAGATTTTTGATGATTTTCTGCTTATTTCATTGTTTTCATAAAAAAAATCAACAAAAAACAATAAATATTTCGACAATATACTTTTTTCTCAAAAATTTCTTAAATGACGTGTTTTTCAACGTTTTCAGGAGTATTAACGGCATTTTACACAAAACCCCATTTTACAAGTATAATATATGCAATTTGTATAAAGACAAAATTTCTGCCTAAAAATAGATTTTTTCAGTGTTTTTATCTTATTTTTATTTGTTGGTGGAAGAAAACCAAAAAATACATTCTCTTTTGCGAAACTATTTCTTTTCTCTAAAATTGCACAAACAACCTATTTTTATGTTTTTATCCTTATTTTACGATAATATATTTTTTTCTCTAAAACTGCAGAAAATGACCCTTTTTTCAATGTTTTTCAGAGATTTACAAAAAATGTACTTTTTTACATTCAAAAGTATGTTTTTCAGTAATTTCCTTTTAATTTTCATGTTTTAATTAAAAACAAGACCAATACACTATATATGTTTGTTATTATTGCACTTCATTTTTTTTCTCTCAAAATAGCATAAACTTTTTCAGCGTTTTTAGAATTAACATCTCATCTAAAAAAGACCATTTTTTTTAGTTAAGAAGAAAGAAATATATGCCATTTCACGAAAAAGTAGATTTTTCGAGGATTTTTTGCTTATTTCATTACTTTCATAAAAAAATAACAAAAAATAATGATTATTCCGATAATATACTTTTTTCTTAAAAAATTCATAAATGACGTGTTTTTCAACGTTTTTAGGAGAATTAACGGCATTTTACACAAAACCCTCTCTAACAAGTATAATATATGCAATGTGTATAAAAATAAAATTTTCGCCTTAATAGTGACTTTTTCAATGTTTTTATCTTATTTTCATTTGTCGGTGGAAGAAAACCAAAAAATACATTCTTTTTTACGAAAATATTTGTTTTCTCTAAAATTGCACAAACTACCCATTTTTATGTTTTTATCCTTAATTTACTATAATATATTTTTTTTTCTCTAAAACTGCATACATGACACGTTCTTCAATGTTTTTCAGAGATTTAGAAAAAAAGTATGTTTTTACATCCATAAGTGAGATTTTCAGTAATTTTCTTTTAATTTTCGTGTTTTAATTAAAAACAAGACCAATACACTATATATTTTTTTTCTTTAAAGTTACACAAACTACCCTATTTAAACTCTTTTATTGGTTTTAACAACATTTAAAAAAAATCTCTTTTTCATGTTACATAAAATGTACTACAAGCCATTTCAATGAGAAAAAAATATATATTTCTTTTAGAAAAATTATTTCTCGGTGTTTTTTTCTTTACATTTCCATGTTTTGATTGAAAATGAATGAAAAAGCAAGAAATATATTAACTTTTTATTGCAATTCATTATTTTTCTCTCAAAATTCCATAAATTATCGTCTTTATTAGCGTTTTTAGGAGAATTAACATTTCATCTAAGAAAAACCACCTTTTTGTAGGTAAGAAGAAAGGAATATATGCCATTACACGAAAAAAGTTCTTTTTCGATGAAAAGGGAGATTTTTCGATGATTTTCTGCTTATTTTATTGTTTTCATGAAAAATAAACAAAAAACAATGAATATTGCGACAATATACTTTTTTCTCAAAATATTATATAAATGACGTGTTTTTCAGCGTTTTTGGGAGTATTACTCTCATTTTATACAAAATTTATTTTTACAAGTATAATATTAGCAATTTGTAAAAAGACAAAATTTATGCATAAAATTTGACTTTTTCAAAGTTTTTATCTTATTTTCATTGGTGTTTGGAAGAAAACCCAAAAAATACATTTTTTTTTGCGACAATATATCTTTTCTTTTATATTGCACAAACTACACATTTTTATGTTTTTTTTTTTTAATACATTCATTTTTGCGACAGTATTTCTTTTCTCTAAAATTGCACAAACTACCCATTTTTATGTTCTTATCCTTATTTTACGATGATATATATTTTTTCTCTAAAACTGCATAAATGACCCTTTTTTTCAATGTTTTTTAGAGATTTAGAAAAAAAGTATGTTTTTACATCCAAAAGTGAGTTTCTCAGTAATTTTCTTTGAATTTTTATGTTTTAATTAAAATCAAGACCATTACACTATATATTTTATTCTCTTTAAAGTTACATAAACAAACCTATTTGAATCTTTTTATTAATTTTACCAACATTTTTAAGAAAATCATTTTTTCATGTTTTATAAAATGTAATACAAGCCATTTCAATGAAAAATATATACTTCTTTTAGAAAAAGGATTTTCAGTGTTTTCTCTTTACATTTCCATGTTTTGATTGAAAATAAAGGAAAAAGTAAGAAATATATTAGCTTTTTATTGCAATTCTTTTTTTTTCTCTGAAAATTGCATGAATTATCCCCTTTTCAGCGTCTTTAGGAGAATTAACATCTCATCTAAGAAGGACCATCTTTTTTAGTTAAGAAGAAAGAAATATATACCAATTCACGAAAAAAGTGTCTTTTTACCGAAAAAGTAGATTTTTTGATGATTTTATTCTTATTTCTTTATTTTCATAAAAAAATAAACAAAAAACAATGATTATTACGACAATATACTTTTTTCTAAAAAATTTCATAAATGACGTGTTATCAACCTTTTCAGGAGTTTTAACGTCATTTTATACAAAACCCCCTTTTACAAGTATAATATATGCAATTTGTTTAAAGACAAAATTTCTGCCTAGAAAATGACTTTTTTAATGTTTTTATCTTATTTTCATTTGTTAGTGGAATCAATCAATCAATCATGGGGGGCATACGCCGGGGGCGCGTTGCCTCGCCTACCCTACGGCGCCACTCCTGGCGGCCACGCCTCGCGAGTCTCCATG
>CM035175.1:291442-327281 GCA_020233015.1 Callinectes sapidus | reverse complement strand
AGTGAGTTTTTCAGTAATTTTCTTTTAATTTTTATGTTTTAATTAAAAACAAGACCAATACACTATATATTTTTATCTCTTTAAAGTTACATAAACTTCCCTATTTAAACCTTTGCATTGGTTTTAACAACATTTTGAGGAAAATCCATTTTTCATGTTTCATAAATAGCAATTTAAATGAAAAAAATATATATATTTCTTTAAGAAAAAGGATTTTCTGTGTTTTTTCTTTACAATTCCATGTTTTGATTGAAAATGAAGCAAAAAAAGCAAGAAATATATACACTTTTAATGCAATTCTTTTTTTTTTCTCTCATAAATTATCTCCATTTCAGCGTTTGTAGCAGATTTAACATCTCATCTAAAAAAAACCATCTTGTTTTAGTTAAGAAGAAAGGAATACATGCTATTTCACGAAAAAGTTCTTTTTCACCGAAAAAGTAGACATTTTGATGATTTTCTGCTCATTTCATTGTTTTCATGAAAAATAAACTAAAAAAAAAGAATATTGCAACAATATACTTTTTTTTAAACAAATTTCATAAATGACGTGTTTTTCAACGTTTTCATGGCTATTAACGGTATTTTACACAAAACCCCCTTTTGCAAGTATAATATATGCAATTTGTATAAAGACAAAATTTCTGATTAAAAAGTGTCTCTTTTTAATGTTTTTATCTTATTTTAATTTGTTAATGGACGAAAACCAAAATATTCATTCTTTTTTGCGACAATATTTCTATTCTCTAAAATTGCACAAATTACCCATTTATATGTTTTTGTCCTTATTTTACGATAATAATTTTTTTCTCTAAAACTGCATATATGACCATTTTATTAATGTTTTTCAGAGATTTAGAAAAAAATGTTTGTTTTTAAATCCAAAAGTGAGTTTTCATTAATTTTCTTTTGATTTTTTATGCTTTAATTAAAAACAAAACCAATACCCAATATATTTTTTCTCTTTAAAGTTAAATTAACTACCGAATATAAATCTTATTATTGGTTTTAACATTTTGAAGAAACTGTTTTTCTATGTTATATAAAATGTAATACAAGCCATTTAAATGAAAAAAATATATATATTTAAAAAAAGAAGAAGATTTTTTAGTAGTTTTTCTTTACATTTCCATGTTTTTATATAAAATGAAAGAAAAAAACAAGAAATATATTAAGTTTTTATTGCAATTCATTTTTTTTCTCAAAATAGCATAAATTATCCTTTTTTCAGCGTTTTTAGGAGAAATAACATCTCATCTAAGAAAGTCCATGTTTTTTTTTTAATTAGGAAGAAAGGAATAAATGCCATTAGATGAAAAAAATTCCTTTTTACCAAAAAAGTAGATTTTTCGATGATTTTGTGTTTATTTCAATTAATATTGCAACAATATAGTTAAAAAAAAAACAATTCATTAAGGACGTGTTTTTCAACGTTTTTAGGAGTATTAACGGCATTTTACACAAACCCCCCTTTTACAAGTATATTATATGCAATTAGTATAAAGAAAAAATTTCTGCCTAAAAAGTGACTTTTTCAATGTTTTTATCTTATTTTTATTTGTTGGTGGAAGAAAACCAAAAAATACATTTTTTTCCGACAATATTTCTATTCTCTAAAATTGCACAAACTACCCATTTTTATGTTTTTATCCTTATTTTACGGTAATATTTTTTTTCTCTAAAACTGCATATATGACCATTTTATCAATGTTTTTAAAAGATTTAGAAAAAAATGTATGTTTTGAAATCCAAAAGTGAGTTTTTCAGTAATTTTCTTTTGATTTTTTATGTTTTAATTAAAAACAAGACCAATACCCTATATATTTTTTCTCTTTAAAGTTATATTAGCTACCCAATTTAAACCTTTTCATTGGTTTTAACAACATTTTGAAGAAACTCTTTTTTCCATGTTATATAAAATGTAATACAAGCCATTTAAATGAAAAAAATATATATTTCTTTTAGAAAAAGGATTTTTTAGTGTTTTTTCTTTACATTTCCATGTTTTGATTGAAAATGAAAGAAAAAAGAAAGAAATATATTATCTTTTTATTGCAATTAATTTTTTTTCTCTCAAAATAGCATAAATGATCCTTTTTTCAACGTGTTTAGGAGAATTAACATGTCACCTAAGAAAGTCCATCTTTTTTTTAATTAAGAAGAAAGGAATATATGCCATTAGATGAAGAAAATTCCTTTTCACTAAAAAAGTAGACTTTTCGATGATTTTGTGCTTATTTCATTGTTTTCATAAAAAAATGAACAAAAAACAATTAATATTGCGACAATATAGTTTCATAAAAAAAAATTTATTAAGGACGTGTTTTTCAACGTTTTTAGGAGTATTAACGGCATTTTACACAAAACTCCTTTTTACAAGTATAATATTAGCCATTTAAATAAAGACAAAATTTCTGCCTAAAAAGTCACTTTTTCAATGTTTTTATCTTATTTTCATTTGTTGGTGGAAGAAAACCAAAAAATACATTATTTTTTCCGACAATATTTCTTTTCTCTATTATTGCATAAACTACCCATATTTATGTTTTTATCCTTATTTTAAGTTAATATTTTTTTTTCTCTAAAACTGCATAAATGACCCTTTTTTCAATGTTTTCCAGAGATTTAGAAAAAGTATGTTTTTATATAAAAAAGTGAGTTTTTCAGTAATTTTCTATTAATTTTCATGTTCTAAATAAAAACAAGACCAATACACTATATATTTTTTTCTCTTTAAAGTTACATAAACTACCCTATTTAAACCTTTTTATCGGTTTTAACAACATTTTGAACAAAATCCCTTTTTCATGTTACATAAAATTTAAAACAAGATATTTCAAAGAAAAACATATATATTTCTTTAAAAAAAATAAGATTCAGTGTTTTTTCTTTACAATTCCATGTTTTGATTGAAAATGAATGAAAAAGCAAGAAATATATTAACTTTTATTGCAATTCATTTTTTTTTCTGTCAAAATTGCATAAATTATCCCATCTTTAGAGTTTTTAGAAGAAATAACATCTCATCTAAGAAAGACCATCTTTTTTTGTTAAGAAGAAAGGAATATATGCCATTTCACGAAAAAAGTTCATTTTCACCGAAAAGTAGATTTTTCGATGAATTTCTGCTTATTTCATTGTTTTCATAAAAAATCAACAAAAAACAATGAATATTCCGACAATATACTTTTTTCTCAAAAATTTCTTAAATGACGTGTTTTTCAACGTTTTCAAGAGTATTAACGGCATTTTACACAAAACCCCCTTTTACAAGTATAATATATGCAATGTATATAAAGACAAAAATTCTGCCTAAAAATTGACTTTTTAAGTGTTTTTATCTTAATTTCATTTGTTGGTGGAAGAAAACCAAAAAATACATACTCTTTTGCGAAAATATTTATTTTCTCTAAAATTGCAAAAACAACCCATTTTTTGTTTTTATCCTTATTTTACGATAATTTTTTTTTTCTTTAAAACTGCATATATGACCCTTTTTCAATGTTTTTTAGAGATTTAGAAAAAAATGTATGTTTTTACATCCAAAAGATAGTTTTTGAGTATTTTTCTTTTAATTTACATGTTTTAATTAAAAACAAGACCAATACACTATATATTTTTTTTCTCTTTAAAGTTATATAAACAACCCAATTTAAACCTTTTTATTGGTTTTAACAACATTTTGAAGAAAATCCTTTTTTCATGTTACATAAAATGTCATATTAGCCATTTCAATGAAAAAAATTTATATTTCTTTTAGAAAAAGGACTTTTCAGTGTTTTTTTCTTTACATTTCCATATTTTCATTGAAAATGCAGGAAAAAGCAAGAAATATTTAACTTTTTTTTGCAATTTGTTTTCTTTTCTCTCAAAATTGCATAAATTATCCCCTTTTCACCGTTTTCAGGAGAAATAACATCTCATCTAAGAAACATCATTTTTTTTTTAGTTAAGAAGAAAGGAATATATGCCATTAGATGAAAAAAGTTCCTTTTCACCGAAAAAGTAGATTTTTCGATGATTTTGTGTTTATTTCATTGTTTTCATAAAAACTAAACAAAAAAAACAATGTATATTGCGACAATATTGTTTTTTTTTCTCAAAATAATCATAAACAACGTGTTTTCAACGTTTTTAAGAGTATTAACGGCATTTTACACAAACCCCTCTTTTACATGTATAATTTATGCAATCGGTATGAAGACAAAATTTCTGCCTAAAAAAGTGACTTTTTCAATGTTTATATCTTATTTTTATTTGTTGGTGGAAGAAAACCAAAAAATACATATTTTTTCCGACAATATTTCTATTCTCTAAAATTCCACAAACTACCCATTTTTATGTTTTTATCCTTATTTTACGGTAATATTTTTTTCTCTAAAACTGCATATATGACCATTTTTTCAATGTTTTTAAGAGAATTAGAAAAAATGTATGTTTGAAATCCAAAAGTGAGTTTTTCAGTAATTTTCTTTTGATTTTTTATGATATAATTAAAAACAAGACCAATGCCTTACATATTTTTTCTCTTTAAAGTTATATTAGCTACCCAATTTAAACCTTTTATTGGTTTTAACAACATTTGTAAGAAATTCTTTTTTCCATGTTATATAAAATGTAATACAAGCCATTTAAATGAAAAATATATATATTTCTTTTAGAAAAAGGATTTTTTAGCGTTTTTTTCTTTACATTTCGATGTTTTGATTGAAAATGAAAGAAAAAACCAGAAATATATTAACTTTTTATTGCAATTCATTTTTATTCTAAAAATAGCATAAATGATCCTTTTTTTAGCGTTTTTAGGAGAATTAACACCTTCTGTAAGAAAGTCCATCTTTTTTTCTAATTAAGAAGAAAGGAATATATTCCATTAGATGAAGAAAATTCCTTTTCACCAAAAAAGTAGATTTTTCGATGATTTTGTGCTTATTTAATTTTTTTCATTAAAAATCAACAAAAAACAATTAATATTGCGACAGTATAGTTTTAAAAAAAAATTCATTAAGGACGTGTTTTTCAACGTTTTTAGGAGTATTAACGGCATTTTACACAAAACTCCTTTTTACAAGTATAATATTAGCCATTTAAATAAAGACAAAATTTTTGCTTAAAAAGTGACTTTTTCAATGTTTTTCTCTTATTTTCATTTGTTTGTGGAAGAAAACAAAAAATACATTATTTTTTCCAACAATATTTCTTTTCTCAAAAATTGCATAAACTACCCATTTTTATGTTTTTATCCTTATTTTAAGTTAATATATTTTTTCTCTAAAACTGAATAAATGACCCTTTTTTCAATGTTTTTCAGAGATTTAGAAAAAAGTATGTTTTTACATCCAAAAGTGAGTATCAGTAAATTTCTCTTAATTTTCATGTTTTAAATAAAAACAAGACCAATACACTATATATTTTTTTCCCTTTAAAGTTGTATAAACTACCCTATTTAAACCTTTTTATCAGTTTTAACAACATTTTGAAGAAAATCCCTTTTTCATGTTACATAAAATTTAAAACAAGCCATTTCAAAGAAAAAATGAATATTTCTTAAAAAAAAAAAGAATTTTCAGTGTTTTTTCTTTGCAATTCCATGTTTTGATTGAAAATGAAGGAAAAAGCAAGAAATATATTAACTTTTATTGCAGTTAGTTTTTTTTTTCTCTTAAAATTGCATAAATTATCCCGTCTTTAGCGTTTTTAGAAGAAATAATATCTTAACTAAGAAAGACCATCTTTTTTTGCTAAGAAGAATGGACTATATGCCATTTCACGAAAAAAGTTCCTTTTCACCGAAAAACTAGATTTTTCCATGATTTTCTGCTTATTTCATTGTTTCAATAAAAAATCAACAAAAAAATAATAATTATTCCGACATTATACTTTTTTCTCAAAAATTTCTTAAATGACGTGTTTTTCAACGTTTTCAGGGGTATTAACGGCATTTTACACAAAACCCTCTTTTACAAGTATAATATATGAAATTGGTATAAAGACAAAATTTCTGCCAAAAAAATTGACTTTTTCAATGTTTTTATCTTATTTTCATTTGTTGGTGGAAGAAAACCAAAAATACATTCTTTTTTGCGAAAATATTTCTTTTCTCTAAAATATCACAAACAACCCATTTTTATGTTTTTATCCTTATTTTACGAAATATTTTTTTCTCTAAAACTGCAGAAAATGACCCTTTTTTCAATGTTTTTCAGAGATTTACAAAAAATGTATTTTTTTACATTCAAAAGTGAGTTTTTCAGTAATTTTCTTTTTATTTTCATGTTTTAATTAAAAAGAAGACTGATATACTATATATGTTTGTTTTTATTGCACTTCATTTTTTTTTTTCTCAAAATAGCATAAACTTTTTCAACGTTTTTAGGAGAATTAAAATCTCAACTAAGAAAGACCATCTTTTTTTAGTTAGAAGAAAGAAATATATGCTATTTCACGAAAAAGTTCCTTTTCACTGAAAAAGCAGATTTTTTGAGGATTTTTTGCTTATTTAATTACTTTCATAAAAAAAATAACAAAAAATAATGATTATTCCGATAATATACTTTTTTCTTAAAAAATTCATAGATGACGTGTTTTTTAACGTTTTTAGGAGTATTAACGGCATTTTACACAAAACCCCCTTTAACAAGCATTATATATGCAATGAGTATAAAAAATAAAATTTTCGCCTAAAAAGTGACTTTTTCAATGTTTTTATCTTATTTTCATTTGTTGGTGGAAGAAAACAAAAAAATACATTCTTTTTTACGAAAATATTTGTTTTCTCTAAAATTGCACAAACTACCCATTTTTATGTTTTTATCCTTAATTTACTATTATATATTTTTTTTCTCTAAAACTGCATAAATGACCCGTTCTTCAATATTTTTCAGAGATTTAGAAAAAAAGTATGTTTTTAATCCAAATTTAAGAATTTCAGTAATTTTCTTCTAATTTTCGTGTTTTATTTAAAAACAAGACCAATACACTATATATTTTTTCTCTTTAAAGTTACATAGACTACCCGATTTAAACTTTTTTATTGGTTTTAGCAATATTTTAAAGAAATTATCTTTTTCATGTTACATAAAATGTAATACAAGCCATTTCAATAACAAAAAATATATATTTCTTTTAGAAAAAGGATTTTTCAGTGTTTTTTTTTTTTACATTTTCAAGTTTTGATTAAAAATGAAGGAAAAAGCAAGAAATATATTAACCTTTTATTGCAATTCATTATTTTTCTCTCAAAATCCCATAAATTATCCTGTTCATTTGCGTTTTTAGGAGAATTAACATCTCATCTAAGAAAGACCACCTTTTTGTAGATAATAAGAAAGGAATATAGGCCATTACACGAAAAAAGTTCTTTCTCAATGAAAAGGTAGATTTTTCGATGAATTTCTGCTTATTTCATTATTTCTATAAAAAATAAACAAAAAACTATGAGTATTGCGACAATGTACTTTTTTCTCAAAAATTTTATAAATGACGTGTTTTTCAGCGTTTTTAAGAGTATTAACGGCATTTTACACAAAACTTATTTTTACAAGTATAATATTAGCAATTTGTATAAAGAGAAAATTTAGGCATAAAAATTGGCTTTTTCAATGTTTTTATCTTATTTTCATTTGTTGTTAGAAGAAAACAAAAAAATACATTCTTTATACCGACAATATTTCTTTTCTCTTATATTGCACAAACTACACATTTTTATGTTTAAAAAAAAATACATTGTTTTTTGCGACAATATTTCTTCTCTCTAAAATTGCACAAACTACCCATTTTCATGTTCTTATCTTTATTTTACGATGTTATATTTTTTTCTCTAAAACTCCATGAATGACCCTTTTTTCAATGTTTTTCAGAGATTTAGAAAAAAGTATGTTTTTACAACCAATTTTCTTTTAATTTTTATGTTTTAATTAAAAACAAGACCAATACACTATATATTTTCTTCTCTTTAAAGTTATATAAACTAACCTATTTGAACTTTTTTATTGGTTTTAACAACATTTTGAAGAAAATCATTTTTCATGTTATATAAAATTAAATATAAGCCATTTCAATGGAAAAATATATTTTTCTTTTAGAAAAATGATTTTCAGTGTTTTATCTTTACATTTCCATGAATTGATTGAAAATGAAGGAAAAAGGAAGAAATATATTAACTTTTTATTGCAAATCATCTTTTTTTATATCAAAATTGCATAAATTATCCCCTATTCAGTGTTTTTAGGAGAATTAACATATCATCTAAGAAAGACCATCTTTTTGTAGTTAAAAAGAAAGGAATATATGCCATTAGATGAAAAAAGTTCCCTTTCACCGAAAAAGTAGAATTTTCGATTATTTCGTGGTTATTTCATTGTTATCATAAAAAATAAACAAAAAACAATTAATGTTGCGATAATATAGTTTTTTCTCAAAAAATTAATAAATGACGTGTTTTTCAAGGTTTTTAGGAGTATTAACGGTATTTTATACAAAAGCATCTTTTACGAGTGTAACATATGCAATTTGAATAAAAACAAAATTTCTGCCTAAAAAGTTAATTTTTCAATGTTTTTATCTTATTTTCATTTGTTGGTGGAAGAAAAACAAAAAAATACATTTTTTTTCTGAATATATTTCTTTTCTCTAAAATTGCACAAAGTACCCTTTTTTAATGTTTTTATCCTTATTTTACGATAATAATTTTTTCCCTAAAACTGCATATATGACCCTTTTTTCAATGTTTTTCAGAGATTTAGAAAAAATGTATGTTTTTACATCCAAAAGTTAGTTATTGAGTAATTTTATTTTAATTTACATATTTTAATTAAAAATAAGACCAATACACTATATATTTTTTTTCTCTTTAAAGTTATTTAAACTACCCAATTTAAACATTTTTATTGGTTTTAACAAGATTTTCAAGAAAATCCCTTTTCCATGTTACCTAAAATGTATTAGAAGCCATTTTAATTTTTTAATTAAAAAAAAATATATATATTTCTTTTAGAAAAAGGATTTTTCAGTGTTTTCTTTACATTTCCATGTTTTGATTGAAAATGAAATAAAAAGCAAGAAATATATTAGCTTTTTATTGCAATTAATTTTTTTTCTCTCAAAATTGCATGAATTATCCCCTTTTCAGCGTTTTTAGGAGATTTAATATCTCATCTAAGAAAGACCATCTTTTTTTTAGTTAAGAAGAAAGAAATTGATAACATTTCTTGAAAAAAGTTTCTTTTCACCGAAAAAGTTGATTTTTTGATGATCTTCTTATTTCTTTCTTTTCATAAAAATAAACAAAAAACAATGAATATTGCGACAGTATACTTTTTTTTTCTAAAAAATTTCATAAACGACGTGTTTTTCAATGTTTTTAGGAGTATTAACGGTATTTTACACAACACCCCCTTTTACAAGTATAATATATGCAATTTGTTTACAGACAAAATTTGTGCCTAAAATATGACTTTTTTAATATTTTAATACACTTTTTTTTAGCGACATTATTTCTTTTCTCAAATATTGCACAATCTACCAATTTTCATGTTTTTATCCTTATTTTACGATAATATATTTTTTTTCTCTAAAAATGCATAAATGACTTTTTTTCAATGTCTTTCAGAGATTAAGAAAAAAAATATGTTTTTACACCCAAAAGTGAGTTTTTCAGTAATTTTCTTTTAATTTTCATGTTTTAATTAAAAACAAGACTAATTTACTATATATTTTTATATCTTTAAAGTTACATAAACTACCCAATTTTAACCTTTTTATTGGTTTTAACAAAATTTTGAAGAAAACCCCTTTTTTATGTTATATAAATAGTAATACAAGCCATTTCAATGAAAAAAAAATATATTTCTTTTAGAAAAAGGATTTTTCGGTGTTTTTTCTTTACATTTCTATGTTTTGAATGAAAATAAAGGAAAAAGCAAAAAATATATACACTTTTATTGCAATTCATTTTTTTTTCTCAAAATTGCATCAATTATCCATTTTTTAGCGTTTTTAGGAGAATTAACATCTCATCTAAAAAGACCATCTTTGTTTAGTTAAGAAGAAAGAAATATATGCCATTTCTCGAAAACAGTTCCTTTTCACCGAAAAAGTCGTTTTTTCGATTTCATTGTTTCATAAAAAATAAACAAAAGGCATTGAAAATTGGGACAATATAATTTTTTCTCAAAAATTTCATAAATGACGTGTTTTTCAACGTTTTTAGAAGTATTAACGGCATTTTACACAAAAACCAATTTTACAAGTATTATATATTCAATTTGTATAAAGACAAAATTTATACCTAAAAAGTGACTTTTTTAATGTTTTAATCATATTTTCACTTGTTAGTGGAAGAAAACCAAAAAATACATTAATTTTTGCGACAATACTTCTTTTCTCTAAAATTGCACAAACTACCCTTTTTTCTTTTTTAATCCTTTACTTACGATAATATATTTTTTCTCTAAAACTGCATAATTGACCCTTTTTTAAATGTTTTTCAGAGATTTAGAAAAAAAGTATGTTTAAACATTAAAAAATGAGTTTTTCAGCAATTTTCTTTTAATTTTAGTTTTAATTAAAAACAAGACCAATGCACTATATATTTTTTTCTCTTTAAAGTTACATAAACTACAATATTTGAACCTTTTTATTCTTTTAATAAGATTTGTAAGAAAATCCCTTTTTCATGTTACATAAAATGTAATACAAGCCATTTTAATGAAAAAAGTATATTTTTCTTTTAGAAAAAGGATTTTTCAGTGTTTTTTCTTTACATTTAAATTTTTGATTGAGAATGAAGGAAAAAGGAAGAAATATATTAACTTGTTATTGCAGTTCATTTTTTTTTCTTTCAAAATTGCATAAATTATCAATTTTTAAGCTTTTTTAGGAGAAATAACATCTTATCTATGAAAGACCATCTTTGTCTTAGTTAAGAAGCCAGAAATATATGCCATTACACATAAAATATACGCACCTTTCCACCAAAAAAGTAGATTTTTCAATGATTTTGTCCTTATTTCATTGTTTTCATATAAAATAAACAAAAAAACAATGAAAATTGCAATAATATAGTTTTTTCTCGAAAAATTCATAAATGACGTGTTTTTCAACGGCATTTTAAACAAAACCCCATTTTACAAGTAATATATATGCAATTGATATAAAGACAAAATTTCTGCATAAAAAGTGACTTTTTTTATGTTTTTATCTTATTTTAATTTGTTGGTGGAAGAAAACCACAAAATACATTTTTTTTTGCGACAATATTTCTTTTCTATGAAATTGCACAAACTACCCATTTTCATGTTCTTATACTTATGTTAAGATATATTTTTTTTCTCTAAAACTGCATAAATGACACTTTTTTTCAATGTTTTTTAGAGATTTAGGAAAAAGTATGTTTTTACATCCAAAAGTGAGTTTTTCAGTAATTTTCTTTTAATTTTTATGTTTTATTTCAAAACAAGACCAATACACTATGTAATTTTTTCTCTTTAAAGTTAAATAAACTACACAATTTATATGTTTTTTTTGGTTTGAAAAACATTTTCAAGAAAATCCCTTTTCCATGTTACATAAAAATTAATAGAAGCCATTTTAATGCATATATATATATATATATATATAATATATATATAGATATATATATATATATATATATATATATATATATAATACTATAATTATAATATATATATAGATATATAGATATATATATATATATATATATATATATTTCTATTAGAAAAAGGATTTTTCAGTGTTTTTTCTTTACGTTTCCATGTTTTGATTTAAAATCAAGGAAAAAGCAAGAAATATATTAACTTTTTATTGCAATTCTTTTTTTTTCTCTCAAAATTGCATAAATTATCCGTTTTTCAGCGTTTTTAGGTGAAATAACATCTCATCTAAGAAAGTCCATCTTTTTTTTTAATTAATAAGAAAGGAATATATGCCATTAGATGAAAAAATTTACTTTTCACCGAAAAAGTAGATTTTTCGATGATTTTGTGCTCACTTCATTGTTTTCATAAAAAAAATAATAAAAAAACAATGAATATTAAGACAATATAGTTTTTTCTTTAAAAAAATCATAAATGACGTGTTTTTCAACGTTTTTAGGAGTATTAACGGCATTTTACACAAAATCCCTTTTTACAAATATAATATTAGATATTTAAATAAAGACAAAATTTATTGCTAAAAAGTGACTTTTTCAATGTTTTTATCTTATTTTCGTTTATTGGTGGAAGAAAACCAAAAAATACATTTTTTTTTCCGACAATATTTCTTTTCTCTAAAATTGCACAAGCTACCCATTTTTATGTTTTTATCCTTATTTTACGATAATATATTTTTTTCTCTAAAACTGCATAAATGACTCTTTTTTCAATGTTTTTCAGAGATTTAGAAAAAAGTATGTTTTTACATCCAAAATTGAATTTTTCAGTAATTTTCTATTAACTTTCATGTTTAAAATAAAAAGAAGACCAATACATTATATATTTTTTTCTCTTTAAAGTTACATAAACTACCTTATTTAAACTTTTTTGTTGGTTTTAACTAAATTTTAATGAAAATCCTTTTTTCATGTTACATAAATTGTAATGCAAGCCATTTCAACAAGAAAAATTTATATTTCTTTTAGAAAAGTATTTTTTCGTATTTTTTTCTTTACATTTTCAAGTTTTGATTAAAAATGAAGGACAAAGCAAGAAATATATTAACTTTTTATTGCAATTCATTATTTTTCTCTCAAAATTCCATAAATTATCCTCTTTATTAGCGCTTTTAGGAGAATTAACATCTAATCTAAGAAAGACCACCTTTTTCTAGGTTAGAAGAAAGGAATATATGCCATTACACGAAAAAAGTTTTTTTTTCAATGAAAAGGTAGATTTTTCGATGATTTTCTGCTTATTTCATTGTTTCCATAAAAAAATAAACAAAAAACAATGAGTATTGCGACAATATACTTTTTTCTTAAAAATTTTATAAATGAAGTGTTTTTCAGCGTTTTTAGGAGTATTAACGGCATTTTACATAAACTTATTTTTACAAGTAAAATATTAGCAATTTGTATATATACAAAATTTAGGCATAAAAGTTGACTTTTTCAATGTTTTTATCTTATTTCCATTTGTTGTTAGAAGACAACCAAAAAATACATTCTTTTTACCGGCAATATTTCTTTTCTCTTATATTGCACAAACTAGACATTTTTATGTTAAAAAAAAAAAAAAATACATTGTTTTTTGCGACAATATTTCCTCTCTCTAAAATTGCACAAACTACCCATTTTCATGTTCTTATCCTTATTTTACGATATTATATTTTTTTCTCTAAAACTTCATAAATGACCCTTTTTTCAATGTTTTTCAGAGATATAGAAAAAAAGAATGATTTTACAACCAAAAGTGAGTTTCTCAGTAATTTTCTTTTAATTTTTATGTTTTAATTATAAACAAAACAAATACACTATATATTTTCGTCTCTTTAGAGTTATATAAACTAACCTATTTGAACCTTTTATTGGTTTTTGCAACATTTTGAAGAAAATCATTTAGTCATGTTATATAAAATGTAATACAAGCCATTTCAATGAAAACATATATATTTCTTTTAGAAAAAGGATTTTCAGTGTTTTATCTTTACATTTCCATTAATTGCTTGAAAATGAAGGAAAATGCAAGAAATATATTAACTTTTTATTGTTAAGAAGAAAGGAATATATGCCATTAGATGAAAATAGTTCCTTTTCACCGAAAAAGTAGATTTTTCGATTATTTTGTGCTTATTTCATTGTTATCTTAAAAAATAAACAAAAACAATGAATATTGCGACAATATAGTTTTTTCTCAAAAAATTCATAAATGACATGTTTTTCAAGGTTTTTAGGAGTATTAACGGCATTTTAGTCAAAACCATCTTTTACTAGTGTAACATATGCAATTTGAATAAAAAAAAATTTCTGCCTAAAAAGTTAGTTTTCCAATGTTTTTATCTTATTTTCATTTGTTGGTGGAAGAAAACCAAAAAAAATACATATTTTTTCTGAATATATTTCTTTTCTCAAAAATTGCACAAAGTACCCATTTTTATGTTTTTATCCTCATTTTACGACAATAATTTTTTTCTCCAAAACTGCACATATGACCCTTTTTTCAATGTTTTTCAGAGATTTAGAAAAAAATGTATGTTTTTACATCCAAAAGTGAGTTTTTGAGTAATTTTCTTTTAATTTACATGTTTTAATTAAAAACAAGACCAATACACTATATATTTTTTTATCTTTAAAGTTATATAAACTACCCAATTTAAACCTTTTTATTGGTTTTAACAACATTTTGAAGAAAATCTCTTTTCCGTGTTACCTAAAATGTAATAGAAGCCATTTTAATGAAAAAAAAAATATATTTCTTTTAGAAAAAGGGGTTTTCAGTGTTTTTCTTATTATTTCCATGTTTTGATTGAAAATGAAGGCAAAAGCAAGAAATATATTAGCTTTTTATTGCAATTCTTTTTTTTTCTCTCAAAATTGCATGAATTATCCCCTTTTCAGTGTTTTTTGGAGAATTAACATCTCATCTAAGAAAGACCATCTTTTTTTAGTTAGGAAGAAAGAAATAGATGCCATTTCATAAAAAAAAGTTTCTTTTCACCGAAAAAGTAGATTTTTTTTAATTATTTTTTTTCTTATTGCATTGTTTTCATAAAAATAAATAAAAAACAATGAATATTGCGACATTATACTTTTATTCTAAAAAATTTCATAAATGACGTGTTTTTCAACGTTTTCAGGGGTATTAACGACATTTTACACAACACCCTCTTTTACAAGTATAATATATGCAATTTGTTTAAAGAAAAAATTTCTGCCTAACAAGTGACTTTTTTAATATTTTTATCTTATTTTCATTTGTTAGTGGAAGAAAACCAAAAAATACATTTTTTTTGCGACACTATTTCTTTTCTCTAAAATTGCACAAACTACCAATTTTCATGTTTTTATCCATATTTT
The DNA here is from genome assembly GCA_020233015.1 of Callinectes sapidus. NCBI lineage: Eukaryota > Metazoa > Arthropoda > Malacostraca > Decapoda > Portunidae > Callinectes > Callinectes sapidus. The sequence goes on along the minus strand of CM035175.1, from coordinate 312,268 downwards.
ACGATAATATATTTTTTTCTCTAAAAGTGCATCAATGACTTTTTTTTTTTTTAATTTTTGGGATTAATAAAAAAATATGTTTTTACACCCAAAAGTGAGTTTTTCAGTAATTTTCTTTTAATTTTCATGTTTTAATTAAAAACAAGACTAATACACTATATATTTTTAAATCTTTAAAGTTACATAAACTACCCAATTTTAACCTTTTTATTGGTTTTAACAAAATTTTGAAGAAAATCCCCTTTTCATGTTACATAAATAGTAATACAAGCAATTTCAATGAAAAAAATATATATTTCTTTTAGAAAAAGGATTTTTCTGTGTTTTTCTTTACATTTCCATGTTTTGAATGAAAATGAAGGTAAAAGCAAGAAATATATACACTTTTATTGCAATTCATTTTTTTTCTCAAAATTGCATAAATTATCACCTGTTTAGCGTTTTTAGGAGAATTAAAATCTCATCTAAAAAAGACCATCTTTGTTTAGTTAAGAAGAATGGAATATATGCTCTTTCACGAAAACAGTTCCTTTAATTAACTTTAACTTTAAAAGTTAACTTTAAAAGTTAATTTTTCGATGATGTTCAACTTATTTCTTTGTTTTCATAAAAAAAATAAACAAAAAGCATGGAATATTGCAACAATATAATTTTTTATTAAAAATTTCATAAATGATGTTTTTTTCAACGTTTTTAGGAGTATTAACGGCATTTTACACAAAACCCCATTTTACAAGTATTATATATTCCATTTGTATAAAGAAAAAAATTTCTGCCTAAAAAGTGACTTTTTCAATGTTTTAATCATATTTTAAATTGTTGGTGGAAGAAAACCTAAAAATACATTCACTTTTGCGACAATACTTCTTTTCTCTAAAATTGCAAAAAGTACCCATTTTTCTGTTTTTATCCTTTATTTACGATAATATATTTTTTCTCTAAAACTGCATAATTGACCCTTTTTTAAATGTTTTTCAGAGATTTAGAAAAAAAGTATGTTTAAACATCAAAAAATGAGTTTTTCAGCAATTTTCTTTTAATTTTAGTTTTAAATAAAAACAAGACCAATATACTATATATTTTTTTCTCTTTAAAGTTACATAAACTACAATATTTAAACCTTTTTATTCGTTTTAATAAGATTTTAAGAAAATCCCTTTTTCATGTTACGTAAAATGTAATACAAGTCATTTCAATGAAAAAGTATATTTTTCTTTTAGAAAAAGGATTTTTTAGTGTTTTTTCTTTACATTTAAATTTTTGATTGAGAATGAAGGAAAAAGGAAGAAATATATTAACTTGTTATTGCAGTTCATTTTTTTTTCTTTCAAAATTGCATAAATTATCCCTTTTTCTGCTTTTTTAGGAGAAATAACATCTTATCTATGAAAGACCATTTTTTTTAAGTTAAGAAGCAAGGAATATTTGCCATTACATGTAAAAAGTACGTACCTTTTCACCGAAATGTAAATTTTTCAAAGACTTTGTCCTTATTTCATTGTTTTCATATAAAATAAACAAAAAACAATGAAAATTGCAACAATATAGTTTTTTTCTCAAAAAATTCATAAATGACGTGTTTTTCAACAACATTTTACACAAAACCCCATTTTACAAGTAAAATATGTGCAATTGATATAAAGACAAAATTTCTGCCTAAAAAGTGTTTTTTTATGTTTTTATCTTATTTTCATTTGTTGGTGGAAGATGACCAAAAAATACATTCTTTTTTGCGACAATATTTCTTTTCTCTAAAATTGTACAAACTACCCATTTTCATGTTCTTATCCTTATTTTAGGATAATATATTTTTTTCTCTAAAACTGCATAAATGACCCTTTTTGCAATGTTTTTTTAGAGATTTAGAAGAAAAGTATGTTTTTACATCCAAAAGTGAGTTTTTCAGTAATTTTCTTTTAATTTTTATGTTTTATTAAAAACAAGACAAATACACTATATATTTTTTTCTCCTAAAATTTACATAAACTACCCTATTTAAACCTTTTTATTAGTTTTAACAACATTTTGAAAAAAATCCTTTTTTCATGTTACATAAAATGTAATATAAGATATTTCAATGAAAAAAATATATATTTCTTTTAGAAAAAAGGACTTTTCAGTGTTTTTTCTTTACATTTCCATGTTTTGGTTGAAAATGAAGGAAAAAGCAAGAACTATTTTAACTTTTTATTGCAATTCAATCTTTTTTCTCTCAAAATTGCATAACATCCCTTTTTCAGCGTTTTTAGGAAAAATAACATCTCATCTAAGAACTACCATCTTTTTTTTACGTAAGAAGAAAGGAATATATGCCATTAGATGAAAAAATTTCCTTTTCACCGAAAATGTAGATTTTTCGATGATTTTGTGCTTATTTCATTGTTTTCATAAAAAATAATGAAAAAACAATGAATATTGCGATAATATAGTTTTTTCTAAAAAAATTCATAAATGACGTGTTTTTCAACGTTTTTAGGAGTATTATCGGCATTTTACACAAACCCCTCTTTTACAAGTAGTATATATGCAATTGGTATAAAGACAAAATTTCTGCCTAAAAAGTGACTTTGTCAATGTTTTTATCTAATTTTTATTTGTTGGTGGAAGAAAACCAAAATGTACACTTTTTTTCCGACAATATTTCTTTTCTCTAAAATTACACAAACTACCCATTTTTATGTTTATATCCTTATTTTACGATAATATATTTTTTTCTCTAAAACTGCATAGATGACACTTTTTTTCAGAGATTTAGAAAAAAGTATGTTTTTATATCCAAAAGTGAGTTTTCAGTAATTTTCAATTAATTTTCATGTTTTAAATAAAAACAAGACCAATACACTGTATATTTTTTTCTCTTTAAAGTTACATAAACTACCCTATTTAAACCTTTATATCGGTTTTAACAACATTTTGAAGAAAATGCCTTTCTCATGTTACATAAAATTTAAAACAAGCCATTTCAATAAAAAACATATTTATTTCTTAAAAAAAAAAGATTTTTCAGTGTTTTTTCTTTACAATTCCATGATTTGATTAAAAATGAAGGAAAAAGCAAGAAATATATTAACTTTTATTGAATTCATTTTTTTTTCCTCTCAAAATTGCAAAGATTATGCCCTTTTTAGCGTGTTTAGAAGAACTAACATCTCATCTAAGAAAGACCATCTTTTTTTCGTTAAGAAGAAAGCAATATATGGCATTTAACGTAAACAGTTCCTTTTCACCGAAAAAGTCGATTTGCGATGATTTTCTGCTTATTTCATTGTTTACATATAAAATCAACAAAAAAACAAAAAATATTCCGACAATATACTTTTTTCTAAAAAAATTCATAAATGACGTGTTTTTCAACGTTTTTAGGAGTATTAACGACATTTTACACAAAATCCCCTTTTACAAGTATAATATATGCAATTTTTATAATGACAACATTTCTGCCAAAAAAATGACTTTTTCAATGTTTTTATCTTATTTTCATTTAATGGTGGAAGAAAACCAAAAAATACATTTTTTTTCGAAAATATTTCTTTTCTCTAAAATGGCACAAACTAGCCATTTTTCAATGTTTTTATCCTTATTTTACGTTAATATATATTTTTCTCTATAACTGCAGAAAATGACCCTTTTTCCAATGTTTTTCATAGATTTAGAAGAAATGTATTTTTTTTTTTTACATCCAAAAGTGATTTTTCAGTAATTTTCTTTTGATTTTAATGCTTTAATAAAAAACAAGAAAAATACACTATATATTTTTGTTTTTATTGCACTTCATTTTTTCTCTCTCAAAATAGCATAAATTATCCCCTTTTCAGCGTTTTTAGGAGAATTAACATCTCATCTAAACAAAACCATCTTTCTTTAGTTAAGAAGAAGGGAATACATGCCATTTCACGAAAAAAATCCTTTTCACCGAAAAAGTAGATTTTCTGCTTATTTCATTGTTTTCATAAAAAAAAATGAATATTGCGACAATATACTTTTTTCTAAAAAAAATCATAAATGACATGTTTTTCAACGTTTTCAGAAGTATTAACGGAATTTTACACAAAACCCCGTTTTACAAGTATAATATATGCAATTTGTATATAGACAAAATTTCTGACTAAGATGTGTCTTTTTTTAATGTTTGTATCTTATTTTCATTTGTTAGTGGAAGATAACCAAAATATTCATTCTTTTCTGCGACAATATTTCTTTTCTCTAAAATTGCACAAATTACCCATTTTTATGTTTTTATCCTTATTTTACGATAATATATTTTTTTCTCTAAAACAGCATAAATGACCCTTTTTTCAATGTTTTTCAGATATTTAGAAAAAAGTACGTTTTTACATCCAAAAGTAAGTTTTTCAGTAATTTTCTTTTAATTTTCATGTTTTAAATAAAAACAAGACCAATACACTATATATATTTTTTGTCTTTAAAGTTACATAATTTACCCTATTTAAACCATTTTATTAGTTTTAACAACATTTTAAAGAAAATCTCTTTTTCATGTTACATAAAATGTAATACAAGCCATTTCAAGGAAAAAAAATATGTTTCTTTTAGGAAAAGGATTTTTCTGTGTTTTATCATTGCAATTCCATGTTTTGATTGAAAATGAACAAAAAAGCAAGAAATATATTAACTTTTATTGTAATTCATTTTTTTCTCTCAAAATTGGATATATTATCCTTTTTTTTAGCTTTTTCGAAAAATTAACATCTCATTTATGAAAGGCCATCTTTTTTTTAGTTAAGAAGAAAGGAATATATGCCATTTCACGAAAAAAGTTCCTTTTCACCGAAAAAGTAGATGATTTTGTCCTTATTTCATAGTTTTCATAAAAATTAAACAAAAAACAATGAATATTGCGACAATATCCTTTTTTCTAAAAAAAAATCATAAACTACGTGTTTTTCAACGTTTTTAGTAGTATTAACGGCATTTTACACAAAACCCCCTTTTACAAGCATAATATATTCAATTTGTATTAAGACAAAATTTCTGCCTTAAAAAGCGACTTTTTCAATGTTTTTATCCTATTTTCATTTGTTATGGGAAGAAAACCAAAAAATACATTTTTTTTCCGATAATATTTCTTTACTATAAAATTCTACAATCTACCCATTTTTATGTTTTTATCCTTTTTTACGATAATATTTTTTTTTCTCTAAAACTGCATATATGACCTTTTTTTCAATGTTTTTCAGAGATTTAGAAAAAATGTATGTTTTTACATCCAAAAGTGAGTTTTTGAATAATTTTCTTTTAATTTACATGTTTTAATTAAAAACAAGACCAATACACTATATATTTTTTCTCTTTAAAGTTACATAAACTACCCAATTTATATCTTTTTATTAGTTTTAAAAACATTTTGAAGAAAATCCCTTTTCCATGTTACATAAATTGTAATAGAAGCCATTTTAATGAAAAAAATATATATATTTCTTTTAGAAAAAGGATTTTTCAGTGCTTTTTCTTTACATTTCCATGTTTTGATTGAAAATAAAGGAAAAAGCAAGAAATATATTATTTTTTTATTGCAATTCTTTTTTTTTCTCTCAAAATTGCATAAATTATCCGTTTTTCAGCGTTTTTAGGAAAAATAACATCTCATCTAAGAAAGTCCATCTTTTTTTTTTTTAATTAAGAAGAAAGGAATATATGCCATTAGATGAAGAAAATTCCTTTTCACCAAAAAAAGTGGATTTTTTGATGATTTTGTGCTTATTTCATTGTTTTCATAAAAAAATTAACAAAAAACAATTAATATTGCGACAATATAGTTTTTTCTAAAAAAAAATCTTTAAGGACGTGTTTTTAACATTTTTAGGAGTATTAACAGTATTTTACAAAAAAAAACCTTTTTACAAGTATAATATTAGCCATTTAAATAAAGACAAAATTTCTTGCTAAAAAGTGACTTTTTCAATGTTTTTATCTTATTTTCATTTGTTGGTGGAAGAAAACCAAAAAATGAATTTTTTTTCCGACAATATTTCTTTTCTCTAAAATTGCATTGTTTTTATCCTTATTTTACCATAATATATTTTTTTCTCTAAAACTGCATAAATGACCCTTTTTACAATGTTTTTCAGAGATTTAGAAAAAAGTATGTTTTTACATCCAAAAGTTAGTTTTTCAGTCATTTTCTATAAATTTTCATGTTTTAAATAAAAAGAAGACCAATACACTATATATTTTTTTTCTCTTTAAAGTTACATAAACTACCCTATATAAACCTTTTTATCGGTTTTAAGAACATTTTGAAGAAAATCCCTTTTTTCATGTTTTAAAGTTAAAACAAGCCATTTCAATGAAAGACATTTATTTCTTACAAAAAAAAAAAAAAAAATTCAGTGTTTTTTCTTTACAATTCCATGTTTTGATTGAAAATAAAGGAAAAAGCAAGAAATATATTATTTTTTATTGCAATTAATTTTTTATCTCTCAAAATTGCATAAATTATCCAGTCTTTAGAGTTTTTAGAAGAAATAACATTTCATCTAAGAAAGACCACCTTTTTTTTGTTAAGAAGAAAGGAATATATGCCATTTCACGAAAAAAGTTCCTTTTCACTGATAAAGTAGATTTTTCGATGATTTTGTCCTTATTTCATTGTTTTCATAGAAAATAGACAACAAACAATGATTATTGCGACAATATATTTTTTTCTAAAAAATTCATAAATGACGTGTTTTTCAACGTTTTCAGGAGTATTAACGGCATTTTTCACAAAATTCCCTTTTACAAGAATAATATATGCAATTTGTATAAAGACAAAATTTCTGCCTAAAAAGTGACGATTTTAATGTTTTTATCTTATTTTCCTTTGTTAGTGGAAGAAAACCAAAAAATACATTCTTTTTTGCGACAATATTTCTTTTCTCTAAAATTGCACAAACTACCCATTTTCATGTTTTTATCCTTATGTTACGATAATATATTTTTCTCTCTAAAACAGCATAAATGACCCTTTTTTTTCAATGTTTTTCAGATATTTAGAAAAAAGTATGTTTTTACATCCAAAAGTAAGTTTTTCAGTAATTTTCTTTTAATTTTTATGGTTTAATTAAATACAAGACCGATACACTATATATTTTTTTCTCTTTAAAGTTACATAAACTACCCTATTTAAACCTTTTTATTGGTTTTAACAACATTTTGAAGAAAATCCTTTTTTCATATTACATTATATGTCATATAAGCCATTTCAATGAAAAAAAATATAAATTTCTTTTAGAAAAATGACTTTTTAGTGTTTTTTCTTTACAATTCCATGTTTTGATTTAAAATGAAGGAAAAACCAAGAAATATATAAACTTTTTATTGCAATTGTTTTTTTTTCTCTAAAAATTGCATAAATTATCCCCTTTTCAGCGTTTTCAGGAGAAATAACATCTCATCTAAAAAACATAATTTTTTTTTAGTTAAAAAGAAAGGAATATATGCCATTAGATGAAAAAAGTTCCTTTTCACCGAAAAAGTACATTTTTCGATGATTTTGTGCTTATTTCATTGTTTTCATAAAAAAATCAACAAAAAAACAATTAATATTGCGACAATATAGTTAAAAAAAAAAATAATGAAGGACGTGTTTTTCAACGATTTTAAGAGTATAAACGGCATTTTACACAAAACTCCTTTTTACAAGTAAAATATTAGCCATTTAAATAAACCCAAAATTTCTCCCTAAAAAGTGACTTTTTCAATGTTTTATTTTCTGGTTCTGGTTTTATTTTTTAGTCTTTATTAGCGTTTTTAGGAGAATTAACATCTCATCTAAGAAAGACCACCTTTTTGTAGGTAAGAAGAAAGGAATATATGCCATTACACGAAAAAAGTTCTTTTTCAATGAAAAGATAGATTTTTCGATTATTTTCTGCTTATTTCATTGTTTCCATAAAAAAATAAACAAAAAACAATGAGTATTGCGACAATATACTTTTATCTTGAAAGTTTTATAAATGAAGTGTTTTTCAGCGTTTTTAGGAGTATTAACTGCATTTTACACAAAACTTATTTTTACAAGTAAAATATTAGCAATTTGTATAAATACAAAATTTAGGCATAAAAGTTGACTTTTTCAATGTTTTTATCTTATTTCCATTTGTTGTTAGAAGACAACCAAAAAATACATTCTTTTTACCGGCAGTATTTCTTTTCTCTTATATTGCACAAACTACACATTTTTATGTTAAAAAAAAAAAAAATACATTGTTTTTCCGACAATATTTCTTCTCTCTAAAATTGCACAAACTACCCATTTTCATGTTCTTATCCTTATTTTACGATAATATTTTTTTTCTTTAAAACTGCATAAATGACCCTTTTTTCAATGTTTTTCAGAGGTTTAGAAAAAAGTATGTTTTTACAACCAAAAGTGAGTTTCTCAGTGATTTTTTTTTTAATTTTTATGTTTTAATTAAAATCAAGACCAATACACTATATATTTTCTTCTCTTCAATGTTATATAAACTAACCTATTTGAACCTTTTTATTGGTTTTAACAACATTATGAAGAAAACCATTTTTTCATGTTATATAAAATGTAATACAAGCCATTTCAATGAAAAATATATATTTCTTTTAGAAAAAGAATTTTCAGTGTTTTATCTTGAAATTTTTATGAATTGATTGAAAATGAAGGAAAAAGAAAGAAATATATTAACTTTTTATTGCAAATCATTTTTTTCATATCAAAATTGCATAAATTATTCCCTATTCAGCGTTTTTAGGAGAATTAACATATCATACAATAAAAACCATCTTTTTGTAGTTAAGAAGAAAGGAATATATGCCATTAGATGAAAAAAGTTCCTTTTCACCGAAAAAGTAGATTTTTCGATTATTTTGTGCTTATTTTATTGTTATCATAAAAAAATAAACAAAAAACAATGAATATTGCGATAATATAGTCTTTTTCTCAAAAAGTTCTTAAATGACGTGTTTTTCAAGGTTTTTAGGAGTATTAACGGCATTTTATACAAAACCATCTTTTACTAGTGTAACATATGCAATTTGAATAAAAACAAAATTTCTGCCTAAAAAGATACTTTTTCAATGTTTTTATCTTATTTTCATTTGTTTGTGGAAGAAAAACAAAAAATACATTGTTTTTCTTAACATATTTCTTTTCTCTAAAATTGCACAAAGTACCCATTTTTATGTTTTTATCCTTATTTTACGATAATAATTTTTTTCTGTAAAACTGCATATATAACCCTTTTTTCAATGTTTTTCAGAGATTTAGAAAAAATGTATGTTTTTACATCCAAAAGTGAGTTTTTGAGTAATTTTCTTTAATTTACATGTTTTAATTAAAAACAAGAGCAATGCACTATATATTTTTTTCTCTTTAAAGTTATATAAACTAACGAATTTAAACCTTTTTATTGCTTTTAACAACATTTTGAAGAAAATCCATTTTCCCTGTTACTTAAAATGTAATAGAAGCCATATTAATGAAAAAAAAATTTATATTTCTTTTAGAAAAAGGATTTTTCAGTATTTTTCTTTACATTTCCATGTTTTGATTAAAAAATGAAGGAAAAAGGAAGAAATATATTATCTTATTATTGCAATTCTTTTTTTTTCTCTAAAAATTGCATGAATTATCCCCTTTTCAGCGTTTTTAGGAGAATTACCATCTCATCTAAGAAAGACCATCATTTTTTAGTTAAGAAGAAAGAAATAGATGCCATTTCACGAAAAAAGTTTCTTTTCACCGAAAAGTAGATTTTTTGATGATTTTCTTCTCATTTCATTGTTTTCATAAAAATAAACAAAAAACAGTGAATATCGCGAAAATATACTTTTTTCTAAAAATTTTCATAAATGAAGTGTTTTTCAACGTTTTCAGGAGTATTATCGGCATTTTACACAACACCCCCTTTTACAAGTATAATATATGCAATTTGTTTAAAGACAAAATTTCTGGCTAAAAAGTGACTCTTTTAATATTTTTATCTTATTTTCATTTGTTAGTGGAAGAAAACCAAAAAATACATTTTTTTTTGCGACAATATATTTTTTTTCTAAAATTGCATAAACTACCAATTTTCATGTTTTTATCCTTATTTTACGATAATATATTTTTTTTTCTCTAAAACTGCATCAATGACTTTTTTTTCAATGTCTTTTAGATTAATTATTAAGAAAAAATATGTTTTTACACCCAAAAGAGAGTTTTTCAGTAATTTCCTTTTAATTTTCATGTTTTAATTAAAATACTAATACACTATATATTTTTATATCTTTAAAGTTACATAAACTACCCAATTTTAACTTTTTTATTGGTTTTAACAAAATTTTGAAGAAAATCCCTTTTTCATGTTACATAAATAGTAATACAAGCCATTTCAATGAAAAAAATATATATTTCTTTTAGATAAAAGATTTTTCTGTGTTTTTTCTTTACATTTCCATGTTTTGAATGAAAATGAAGGTAAAAGCAAGAAATATATACACTTTTATTGCAATTCATTTTTTTTTTCTCAAAATTTCATAAATTATCCCCTTTTTAACGTTTTTAGGGAAATTATCATCTCATCTAAAAAAGACCATCTTTGTTTAGTTAAGAAGAAAGGAATATAAGCCATTTCACGAAAACAGTTCCTTTAACCGAAAAAGTCGATTTTTCGATGATATTCAACTTATTTCAGTGTTTTCATAAAAAAAAATAAATAAAAGCATTGAATATTGCGACAATATATTTTTTTTCAAAAATTTCATAAATGACGTGTTTTTCAACATTTTTAGGAGTATTAACGGCATTTTACAAATTTCATAAATGACGTGTTTTTCAACATTTTTAGGAGTATTAACGGCATTTTACAAATTATCATTTTTTCAGCTTTTTTAGGAGAAATAACATCTTATCTGTGAAAGACCGTCTTTTTTAGTTAAGAAGCAAGTAATATATGCCATTACACGTAAAAAGTACGTACCTTTTCACCGAAAAAGTAGATTTTTCAATGATCTTGTCCTTATTTCATTGTTTTCATGTAATAGAAACAAAAAACAATGAAAATTGCAACAATATAGTTTTTTTCTCAAAAAATTCATAAATTCCGTGCTTTTCAACGTTTTTAGGAGTAGTAACGGCATTTTACACAAAACCCCATTTTACATGTATAATATATGCAATTGATATAAAGACAAAATTTTCGCCTAAAATGTGACATTTTTTATGTTTTTGTCTTATTTTCATTTGTTGGTGGAAGAAAACCAAAAAATACATTCTTTTTTGCGACAATATTTCTTTTCTCTAAAATTGTATAAACTACACATTTTCATGTTCTTATCCTTATTTTAGGATATTATATTTTTTTCTCTAAAACTGCATAAATGACCCTTTTCTCAATGTTTTTTAGAGATTTAGAAAAAAGTATGTTTTTACATCCAAGAGTGAGTTTTTCAGTAATTTTCTTTTAATTTTTATGTTTTAATTAAAAACAAGACCAATACACTATATATTTTTTTCTCTTTAAAGTTACATAAACTACCCTATTTAAACCTTTTTATTAGTTTTAACAACATTTTGAAGAAAATCCTTTTTTCATGTTACATAAAATGTAATATAAGCCATTTCAATGAAAAAAATACATATTTCTTTTAGAAAAAGGACTTTTCAGTGTTTTTTCGTTACATTTCCCTGTTTTGATTGAAAATGAAGGAAAAGCAAGAAATATATTAACTTTTTATTGCAATTCAAATTTTTTCTCTCAAAATTGCATAACTTATCCCTTTTTCAGCGTTTTTAGGAGAAATAACATCTCATCTAAGAAAGACCATCTTTTTTTTAGTTAAGAAGAAAGGAATATATGCCATTAGATGAAAAAATTTCCTTTTCATCGAAAAAGTAGATTGTTTTATGATTTTGTGCTTATTTCATTGTTTTCATAAAAAAATAATAAAAAAACATTTGCGACAATATAGTTTTTTCTAAAAAAAATAATAAATGACGTGTTTTTCAACGTTTTTAGGAGCATTAACTGCATTTTACACAACCCCCCCCCTTTTACAAGCATAATACATGCAATTGGTATAAAGACAAAATTTCTGACTAAAAAGTGACTTTGTCAATGTTTTTATATAATTTTTATTTGTTGGTGGAAGAAAACCAAAAAGTACATTTTTTTTCCGACAATATTTCTTTTCTCTAAAATTACACAAACTACCCATTTTTATGTTTGTATCCTTATTATACGATAATATCTTTTTTTCTCTAAAACTGCATAAATGACCCTTTTTCAATGTTTTTCAGAGATTTAGAAAAAATGTATTTTTTTTACATCCAAAAGTGAGTTTTTCAGTAATTTTCTTTTGATTTTAATGCTTTAATTAAAAACAAGACCTATACACTATATATTTTTGTTTTTATTGCACTTCATTTTTTTTTATCTTAAAATAGCATAAATTATCCCCTTTTCAGCGTTTTTAGGAGAATTAACATCTCATCTAAGAAAAACCATCTTTCTTTAGTTAAGAAGAAAGGAATAAATGCCATTTCACGAAAAAATTCCTTTTCACCGAAAAAGTAGATTTTTTGATGATTTTCTACTTATTTCATTGTTTTCATAAAAATAAACAAAAAAAAAAGACTATTGCGACAATATACTTTTTTCTCAAAAATTTCATAAATGACGTGTTTTTCAACGTTTTTAAGAGTATTAACGGCATTTTACACAAAACCCCCTTTTACAAGTATAATATAAGCAATTTGTATAAAGTCAAAATTGCTACCTAAAAATTGACTTTTTCAATCTTTTTATCTTATATTCATTTGTTGGTGGAAGAAAACCAAAAAATACATTCTCTTTTGCGAAAATATTTGTTTTCTCTAAAATAGCAGAAACCACCCATTTTTATGTTTTTATCCTTATTTTACGATAATATATGAGGCGTCCAGAGTCAGAGGGGTGAACCGATGAAAACAAAAAGTGGGAGAAAAACGCGGTCAAAGTTTTGCAACTTTAATTCTATCGTATTTTTGTATATAAACGCCTTATTATTCAATACTACATCTAATGCACTAAATTTGTACCCGTTTAATCTTCTGAGACCAGAGAAAATCATCTAAATCAATTTTTAATCTGTAAAAAAACGAGTATAAAATTACCCACATTTTCTATTATAATAAAAATGCAACATAGACATAAAAAACATATGTAATAAAATGCTTGCAAAAAGATCAAAATAATGTTTTAGAATACCCATTTGCAGATTTTAATTCCTACTGCCTTTAATTGTTAGTCAAAAAAAAAAAAATAAATAAAAGTTGGGATTTTTTCTTTGTTATCACTGAACTGCGGAGGTATTAATAACATTATTTAATAATCTTAATGCTAAAATTAATTTGATTAGGTACTCACCATTGTGTGTCAGAAGGCTTGTGGTGGTGGTAGTTTTGGGTGGGGGTGGTTGGGGAGTAACCCATTCAGCACAGGTTGGAGACAGAAAACAGGCATAGCTAGGTGGATGATAGAGTGAGAGAAAGATAGATAGATAGATAGAGAGAGAAAGAGAGAGAAGGTAGGGAGAAGATGGTGGGGAAAGGAGGAAAGTGAGAAATAGATAGATAGATAGAGAGAGAAAGAGATAGAGGTACTGAAGGGGTTACAGGGCAGCTGGGAGCCGTTGCGTGGTTGCTATGGGCCGTGTTATTGGTCGAGCGAGGAGGTAAATACAATGCCGCGCGCTGATTGGCTGGTCGGGCGGGAGGAGGTTCGCCTCTCTGTTTCTACGAAATCGGAGTTGGTCGGCCGGCCAGACGCGAAAAAGTAACCCAAACTAAACCTTCTATTACTCCTCTATAAGATCGCTTTTCGTGTTGTAACTTGTATACACATAGAGAAAAGGGTTAGGCCCTTCGCGATCCGCAGCTAACTCCAAACCGATAAAAGTGGTCGGTTCGCTCCTCTGACTCTGGACGCCTCATATTTTTTTCTCTAAAACTGCAGAAAATGACTCTTTTTCAATGTTTTTCAGAGATTTACAAAAAAATGTATTTTTTTACATCCAAAAGTGAGTTTTTCAGTAATTTTCTTTTAATTTTCATGTTTTAATTAAAAACAAAACCAATACACTATATATTTTTATTTTTATTGCACTTCATTTTTTTCTCTCTAAATAGCATAAACTTTTTCAGCGTTTTTAGGAGAATTAACATCTCATCTAAGAAAGACCATCTTCTTTTAGTTAAGAAGAAAGAAATATATGCCATTTCACGAAAAAGTTCCTTTTCACCGAAAAAGTAGATTTTTCGAGGATTTTTTGCTTATTTCATTGCTTTCATAAAAAATAACAAAAAATAATGATTATTCATATAATATACTTTTTATAAAAAAATTCATAAATGACGTGTTTTTCAACGTTTTTAGGAGTATTAACGGCATTTTACACAAAACCCCCTTTAACAAGTATTATATATGCAATGTATATAAAAACAAAATTTTCGCCTAAAAAGTGATTTTTCAATGTTTTTATCTTATTTTCATTTGTTGGTGGAAGAAAACCAAAAAAATATATTCTTTTTTACGACAATATTTGTTTTCTCTAAAATTGCACAAACTACCCATTTTTATGTTTTTATAATTAATTTACTATAATATATTTTTTTCTTCAAAAACGCATAAATGACCCGTTCTTCAATGTTTTTCAGACATTTAGAAAAAAAAGTATGTTTTTACATCCAAAAGTGAGATTTTCAATAATTTTCTTTTAATTTTCGTTTTTTAATCGAAAACAAGACCAATATACGATATACTTTTTATTCTTCCAAGTTACATAAACTACAATATTTAAATTTTTTTATTGGTTTTAACAACATTTTTAAGAAAATCCCTTTTTCATGTTACATAAAATGTAATGCAAGCTATTTCAATGAAAAAAGTATATATTTCTTTTAGAAAAAGTACATTCTTTTTAGCGACAAAATTTCTTTTCTCTAAAATTCCACAAACTACCCATTTTCATGTTTTATCCTTATTTTACGATAATATATATATTATTTTTCTCTAAAACTGCATAAATGACCCTTTTTTAAATGTCTTTCAGAGATTCAGAAAAAAATATGTTTTTACATCCAAATGTGAGTTTTTCACTAGATTTCTTTTAATTTTCATGTTTTAATTAAAAACAAGACCAATACACTATATTTTTTTTATCTCTTTAAAGTTAAATAAACTATTCCATTTAAACCTTTTTATTGGTTTTATACACATTTTGAAAAAAATCCCTTTTTCATGTTACATAAATAGTAATACAAGCCATTTCAAGGAAAAAAATATATATTTCTTCTAAAAAAAGGATTTTTCTGTGTTTTTTCTTTACAATTCCATGTTTTCATTGAAAATGAAAGAAAAAGCAAGAAATATATACACTTTTATTGCAATTCATTTTTTTCTCTCAAAATTGCAAAAATTATCCCCTTTTTAGCGTGTTTAGATGAAATAACATCTCATCTAAGAAAGAAAGGAATATATGCCATTTAACGAAAACAGTTCCTTTTCACCGAAAAAGTAGATTTTTTGATGATTTTCTTCTTATTTCATTGTTTTCATAAAAAAATAAACAAAAAACAATGAATATTGCGACAATATACTTTCTTCTAAAAAATTTCATGAATGACGTGTTTTTCAACGTTTTCAGGAGTATTAACGATATTTTACACAACACCCTCTTTTATAAGTATAATATATGCAATTTGTTTAAAGACAAAATTTCTGCCTAAAAAGTGACTTTTTAATATTTTTATCTTATTTTCATTTGTTAGTGGAAGAAAACCAAACAATACATTCTTTTTTGCGACAATATTTCTTTTCTCTAAAATTGCACAAACTACCAATTTTCAAGTTTTTATTCTTATTTTACGATAATATACTTTTTTCTCTAAAACTGCATAAATGACCCTTTTTTCAATGTCTTTCAGAGATTAAAAAAAAAAATGTTTTTACATCCAAAAGTGAGTTTTTCAGTAATTTTCTTTTAATTTTCATGTTTTAATTAAAAACAAGACTAATACACTATATATTTTTATCTTTTTAAAGTTACATAAACTACCCAATTTTAACCTTTTTATTGGTTTTAACAAAATTTTTAAGAAAATCCCTTTTTCATGTTCATAAATAGTAATACAAGCCATTTCATTAAAAAAAAATATATATTTCCTTTAGTAAAAGGATTTTTCTGTGTTTTTTCTTTACAATTCCATGTTTTGAATGAAATTGAAGGAAAAAGCAAGAAATTTTATGGCAATTCATATTTTTTTTTTTTCAAAATTGCACCAATTATCCCCTTTTAAGCGTTTTTAGGAGAATTAACATCTCATCTAAAAAAGACCATCTTTGTTTAGTTAAAGGTAAAGTGGGGGGCTTACGCTGTATCAGCGCGTAGCTGCGGGCGCTCATCTCCCGTCTCCTTGGCCTTTGAGCCTGTGGTGGAATAGTCCCTTACCCCGGGACATGGGGCCAGCATGAAATCCGGGTTTCCACAGTTTACCTTCCCTAGGTTGCCCTAGGTACCCATTTATCGACCAGTGAAGGATGAAAACCTGGGTGGGGTCCGCGCCGTCCTCGTCCGGGATCGAACTCGGGCCCACGGATTCGTAGCCAGACGCGCTGGCCATTTCACGAAAACAGTTCCTTTTCACCGAAAAAGTCGATTTTTCGATGATATTCAAATTATTTCATTGTTTTCATAAAAAATGAACAAAAAGCATTGAATATTGCGACAATATACTTTTTTCTCAAAAATTTCATAAATGACGTGTTTTCCAACGTTTTTAGGAGTATTAACGACATTTTACACAAAACCACATTTTACAAGTATAATATATTCAATTTGTATTAAGATAAAATTTATGTTTTTATATTTTCATTTGTTGGTGGAAGAAAACCTAAAAATACATTCATTTTTGCGAAAATACTTCTTTTCTCTAAAATTGCACAAACTACCCATTTTTCATTTTTTATCCTTTATTAACGATATTTTTTTTTTCTCTAAAACTGCATAATTGACCCTTTTTTCAATGTTTTTCAGAGATTTAGAAAATAAATATGTCTAAACATCCAAAAATGAGTTTTTCAGTAATTTTCTTTTAATTTTTGTTTTAATTAAAAACAAGACCAATACACTACATATTTTTTTCTTTTTAAAATTACATAAACTACAATATTTAAACTTTTTTATTGGTTTTAATAAGATTTTTAAGAGAATCCCTTTTTCATGGTACATAAAACGTAATACAAGCCATTTCAATGAAAAAAGTATATATTTCTTTTAGAAAAAGGATTTTTCAGTGCTTTTTCTTTACATATCCATGTTTTGATTGAGAATAAAGGAAAAAGCAAGAAATATATTAACTTGTTATTGCAGTTCATTTATTTTCTCTCAAAATTGCATAAATTATCCCTTTTTCAGCGTTTTTAGGAGAAATAACATCTCATCTATGAAGGACGATCTTTTTTTTAGTTAAGAAGAAAGGAACATATGCCATTCCACGTAAAAAGTACGTACCTTTTCACCGAAAAAGTATATTTTTCAATGATTTTGTCCTTATTTCATTGTTTTCATATAAAATAAAAAAAAAAACAATGAATATTGCAACAATATAGTTTTTTCCTCAAAAAATTCATAAATTACGCATTTTTCAACGTTTTTAGGAATATTAACGGCATTTTACACAAAACCCCCTTTTACAAGTAAAATATATGCAATTGGTATAATAATAAAAATTCTATCTAAAAAGTGACTTTTTATGTTTTTATTTTATTTTCATTTGTTGGTGGAAGAAAACCAAAAAATACATTATTTTTTGCGACAATATTTCTTTTATCTAAAATTGTACAAACTACCTATTTTCATGTTCTAATCCTTATTTTAGGATAATATATTTTTTTCTCTAAAAGTGCATAAATGACCATTTTTTCAATTTTTTTAGAGATTTAGAAAAAAGTATGTTTTTACATCCAAAAGTGTGTTTTTTCAGTAATTTTCTTTTAATTTCTGTTTTAATTAAAAACAAGACCAATACACTATAGATTTTTTTATCTTTAAAGTTACATAAACTACCCTATTTAAACGTGTTTATTAGTTTTAACAACATTTTGAAGAAAATCCTTTTTTTATGTTACATAAAATGTAATATAAGCTATTTCAATGAAAAAAAAATATATATATATTTCTTTTAGAAAAAAGAATTTTTCAGTGTTTTTTCTTTACATTTCCATGTTTTGATTGAAAATGAAGGAAAAAGCAAGAAATATATTAACTTTTTATTGCAATTCATTATTTTTCTCTAAAAATTGCATAACTTATCCCCTTTTCAGCGTTTTTAGGAAAAATAACATCTCATCTAAGAAAGACCATCTTTTTTTTTAGTAAAGAAGAAAGGAATATGTGCCATTAGATGAAAAAAGTTCCTATTCACCGAAAAAGTAGATTTTTCGATGATTTTGTGCTTACTTCATTGTTTTCATAAAAAAAATAAACAAAAAACAATGAATATTACGACAATATAATTTTTTCTAAAGAAATTCATAAATGACGTGTTTTTCAACGTTTTTAGGAGTATTAACGGCATTTTACACAAACAAGTATAATATATGGAATTGGTATAAAGACAAAATTTCTGCCTAAAAAGTGACTTTTTCAATGTTTTTATCTAATTTTCATTTGTTGGTGGAAGAAAACCGAAATGTACATTTTTTTTTCCGACAATATTTCTTTTCTCTAAAATTACACAAACTACCTATTTTTATGTTTTTATCCTTATTTTACGATAATATATTTTTTTCTCTAAAACTGCATAAATGACCCTTTTTTAATGTTTTTAAGACATTTAAAAAAAAGTATGTTTTTACATCCAAAAGTGAGTTTTTCAGTAATTTTCTATTTATTTTCATATTTTAATTAAAAACAAGACCAATACACTATATAGTTTTTTCTCTTTAAAGTTACATAAACTATCCTATTTAAACCTTTTTATCGGTTTAAACAACATTTTGAAGAAAATCCCTTTTTCATGTTACGTAAAATTTAAAAGAAGCCATTTTAATGAAAAAAAATATATATTTCTTAAAAAAAGATTTTTCAGTATTTTTCTTTACAATTCCATGTTTTGATTAAAAATGAAGGAAGAAGCAAGAAATATATTAACTTTTATTGCAATTCATTTTTTTTTTCTCAAAATTCCATAAATTATCCCCTTTTTAGCATGTTTAGAAGAACTAACATCTCATCTAAAAAAGACCATATATTTTTTTTTGTTAAGAGGAAAGGAATATATGCCATTTAACGGAAACAGTTCCTTTTCACCGAAAAAGTAGATTTTTCGATGATTTTTTGCTTATTTCATTGTTTTAATATAAAATCAACAAAAAACAATGAATATTTAGACAA
This sequence comes from Callinectes sapidus, assembly GCA_020233015.1. Classification (NCBI taxonomy): domain Eukaryota; kingdom Metazoa; phylum Arthropoda; class Malacostraca; order Decapoda; family Portunidae; genus Callinectes; species Callinectes sapidus. Next base: position 292,873 of record CM035175.1, on the reverse strand, counting down.
TATACTTTTTTCTAAAAAATTTCATAAATGACGTGTTTTTCAACGTTTTTAGGAGTATTAACGGCATTTTACACAAAACCCCCTTTTACAAGTACAATATATGCAATTTGTATAAAGACAACATTTCTGACTAAAAAGTGTCTTTTTTAATGTTTCTATCTTATTTTCATTTGTTAGTGGAAGAAAACCAAAATATTCATTCTTTTTTGCGACAATATTTCTTTTCTTTAAAATTGCACAAATTACGCATTTTTATGTTTTTATCCTTACTATATATTTTTTCTCTAAATCAACATAAATGACCCTTTTTTCAATGTTTTTCAGAGATTTATAAAAAAATATGTTTTTACATCCAAAAGTGTGTTTTTCAGTAATTTTCTTTTAATTTTCATGTTTTAATTAAAAACAAGACCAAGACATTATATATTTTTTTCTCTTTTAAGTTATATAATCTATCCTATTTAAACCTTTTTATTGGTTTTAACAACATTTTGAAGAAAATCCCTATTTCATGTTACATAAAATGTAATACAAGCCATTTCAAGGAAAAAAAATATGTTTCTTTAAGAAAAAGGATTTTTTCTGTGTTTTATCTTTCCAATTCCATGTCTTGATTGAAAATGAAGGAAAAATCAAGATATATATTAACTTTTATTGCAATTCATTTTTTCTCTCTCAAAATTGCATAAATTATCCTTTTTTTAGCGTTTTTTTTTTTTTTTTTAGAATAACATCTCATCTAAGAAAGGCCATCTTTTTTTATTAGTTAAGAAGAAAGGAATATATGCCATTACACGAAAAAAGTTCCTTTTCTCCGAAAAAGTAGATTTTTCGATGATTTTGTCTTTATTTCATTGTTTTCATAAAAATTAAACAAAAAACAATGAATATTGCGACAATGTTATTTTTTCTAAAAAAAATTCATAAACTATGTGTTTTTCAACGTTTTTAGTTGTATTAACGGCATTTTACACAAAACCCTCTTTTACAAGCATAATATATTCAATTTGTAATAAGACAAAATTTCTGCCTAAAAAGCGACTTTTTCAATGTTTTTATCTTATTTTCATTTGTTGGTGGAAGAAAACCAAAAATTACTTTTTTTTTTCCGACAATATTTCTTTTCTATATAATTCCACAATCTACCGATTTATATGTTTTTACCCTTATTTTACGATAATATTTTTTTTTCTCTAAAACTGCATATAATATATGACCCTTTTTTTCAATGTTTTTCAGAGATTTAGAAAAAAATGTATGTTTTTGAGTAATTTTCTTTTAATTTAGATGTTTTAATTAAAACAGAAAGAATTAACATCTCATCTAAAAAAGACCATGTTATTCTAGTTAAGAAGAAAGGAATATATGCAATTTAAAAAAAAATTCCTTTTCACCGAAAAAGTCGATTTTTCGATGATTTTCAGCTTATTT
>CM035175.1:208087-234123 GCA_020233015.1 Callinectes sapidus | reverse complement strand
ATAAGGATAAAAACATGAAAATGGGTAGTTTGTGCAATTTTAGAGAAAAGAAATATTGTCGAAAAAATGAATGTATTTTTGGTTTTCTTCCACCAACATATGAAAATAAGATAAAAACATTGAAAAAGTCACTTATTACGCAGAAATTTTGTCTTTATACAAATTGCATATATTACACTTGTAAAAGAGGGTTTTGTGTAAAATGCCGTTAACACTCCTAAAAACGTTTAAAAACACGTCATTTATGAAATTTTTAAGAAAAAAGTATATTGTCGCAATATTCATTGTTTTTTTTATTTTTTTTTTCAAGCAATGAAATAAGAAAATCATCGAAAAATCTAATTTTTCGTTAAAAAGAAACTTTTTTCGTGTAATGGCTTATAATCCTTTCTTCTTAACTAAAAAAAGATGGTCTCTCTTAGTTGAGATGTTAATTCTCCTCAAAACCTGAAAAGGGGATAATTTATGCAATTTTGAGAAAAAAAAATGAATTGCAATAAGAAGTTAATATATTTCTTTCTTTTTTCTTCATTTTTAATCAAAACATGGAAATGTAAAGAAAAAAACACTGGAAAATCCTTTTTTTAAAAGAAATATATATTTTATTCATTGAAATGGCTTGTATTACATTTTATGTAACATGAAAAAGAGATTTTCTTCAAAATGTTGTTAAAATCAATAAAAAGGACTAAATTGGGTAGTTTATGTAACCTTAAAAAGAAAAAAAATATATATAATGTTTATTGTATATAGTGGGTCTTGTTTTTAATTTAAACATGAAAATTAAAAGAAAATTACTGTAAAACTCACATTTGGATGTAAAAACATACTTTTTTTCTAAATCTCTGAAAAACATTGAAAAAGGGTCATTTAGGCAGATTTAGAGAAAAAAATATATTATCGTAAAATAAGGGTTAAAACATAAAAGTGGGTAGTTTGTGCAATTATAAAGAAAAAAAATATTGTCGGAAATTTTTTTTTTTCACCAGCAAGTGAAAATAATATAAAAACATTGAAAAAGTCACTTTTTAGGCAAAATTTTTTTCTTTGTACAAATTGCATCTACATTATGCTTGTAAAAGAGAGTTTTGTGTAAAATGCCGTTAATACTCCTAAAAACGTTGAAAAACACGTTATTTATGAAATTTTTTACAAAAAATATAATGTCGTAATATTCATTGTTTTTTGTTTATTTTTTATGACAACAATGAAATAAGCAAAAAATCATCGAAAAATCTACTTTTTCTGTGAAAAAGAACTTTTTTCGTGAAATTCCATATATTCTTTTCTTCTTAACTGAAAAAAAGATGATCTTTATTAGGTGAGATGTTAATTCTCCTAAAAACGCTGAAAAGGGGATAATTTATGCAATTTTGAGAGAAAAAAAATGAATTGCAATAAAAGTTAATAGATTTCTTGCTTTTTACTCCATTTTCAATCAAAACATGGAAATGTAAAGAAAAACACTGAAAAAAACTTTTTCTTAAAGAAATATATACTTTTTTCATTGAAATGGCTTGTATTGCATTTTATGTAACATGAAAAATGGATTTTCTACAAAATGTTGTAAAAACTAATAAAAAGGTTTAAATAGAGTAGTTTACGTAACTTTAAAGAGAAAAAAGTATAAAGTGTATTGGTCTTGTTTTTAATAAAAAACATTAAAATTATAAAAAAAAAATTACTGAGAAACTCACTCTTGAATGCTAAAACATACTTTTTTTCTAAATCTCTGAAAAACATTGAAAAAAGGGTCATTTATGCAGTTTTAGAGAAAAAAAATATTATTGTAAAATAAGGATAAAAACATAAAAATGGGTAGTTTGAGCAATTTTAGAGAAAAGAAATATTGTTGCAATAACGAATGTAATTTTTAGTTTTTTTCCACCAACAAATGAAAATAAGGTGAGAACATTGAAAAAATCACTTTTTAGGCAGAAATTTTGTCTTTATACAAATTGCATATATTATACTTGTAAAAGCGGGTTTTCTGTAAAATGACATTAGTACTCCTAAAAACGTTGAAAAACACGTCATTCATGAAATTTTTGGGAAAAAAGTATATTGTCGCAATATTCATTGTTTTTTGTTTATTTTTTATGAAAACAGTGAAATAAACAGAAAATCATCCAAAAATCTACTTTTTGGGTGAAAAGGAACTTTTTTTCGTGTAATTGCATATATGCCTTTCTTCTTAACTAAAAAAAGATGGTCTTTCTTAGATGAGATGTTATTTCTTCTAAATTCACTGAAAAAGGGATAATTTATGTCATTTTGAGAGAAAAAAAATGAATTTAAATAAAAGTTAATATAATTCTTGCTTTTTCCTTCATTTTCAATCAAAACATTGAAATATAAAGAAAAACACTGAAAAATCCTTTTTCTGAAAGAAATATATATTTTTTTCATTGAAAGGGCTTGTATTACATTTTATGTAACACGAAAAGGGGATTTTCTTCAAAACGTTGTTAAAACCAATAAAAAGGTTTAAATAGGGTAGTTTCTGTAACTTTAAAAAGAAAAAAAATTATATGTTTATATATAGTGGGTCTTGTTTTTAATTAAAACATGAACATTAAAAGAAAATTACTGAAAAACTCACTTTTGGATGTAAAAACATAATTTTTTCTAAATCTCTTAAAAAACATTGAAAAAAGGGTCATTCATGCAGTTTTAGAGAAAAAAAATATATTACCGTAAAATAAGGGTAAAAACATAAAAATGGGTAGTGTGTGCAATTTTAGAGAAATGAAATATTGTCGCAAAAAAAAAAAAAATGCATTTCTTGGTTTTCTTCCACCAACAAATGAAAATAATATAAAAACTTTGAAAAAGTCACTTTTTAGGCAGAAATTTTGTCTTTATACAAATTGCATATATCATACGTGTAAAACGGAGTTTTGTGTAAAATGATTTTGATACTCCTAAAAACGTTGCAAAACTCATTTATGAAATTTTTTAGAAAAAAGTATATTGTAGCAATATTCATTGTTTATTGTTTGTTTTTTTATAAAAAACAATGAAATAAGCAGAAAATCATCAAAAAATCTATTATTTCGGTAAAAAGGAACTTTTTTCGTAAAACGGCATATATTCCTTTCTTCTTAACTAAAAAAAGATGGTATTTCTTAGATGAGATGTTAATTCTCCTTAAAACGCTGAAAAGGGGATAATTGATGCAATATGGAGAGAAAAAAAAATGAATTGCAATAAAAGTAAAAGATTTCTTGTTTTTTCTTTTATTTTCAATCTAAACATGGAAATGTCAAGAAAAAACACTGAAAATTGCTTTTTCTAAAAGAAATATATATATATTTTTTATTGAATTGGCTTGTAATACATTTTATGTAACATGAAAAAGGGATTTTCTTCAAAATGTTGTTAAAACCAATAAAAAGGTTTAAATAAGATAGTTTATGTAACTTTAATGAAAAAAAATATATATGTAGTGTATTTGTCTTGTTTTTAATTAAAACATAAAAAATAAAAGAAAATTACTGAAAAACTCACTTTTGGATGTAAAAACATACTTTTATCTAAATCTCTGACAAACATTGAGAATAGGGTCATTTATGCAGTTTTACAGAAAAAAATATATTATCGTAAAATAAAGACAAACACATAAAAAATGGGTAGTTTGTGCAATTTTAGGGAAAAGAAATATTGTAGGAAAAAATAAGGTATTTTTCGGTTTTCTTCCACCAACAAATGAAAATAAGATAAAAACATTGAAAAACTCACTTTTTAGGCAAAAATTTTGTCTTTTTACAAATAGGATAAATTATACTTGTAAAAAGGGTTTTTGTGTAAAACACGTTTTGTTTTGTGAAAAACACGTCATTTATGAAATTTTTTAGAAAAAAGTATATTGTTGCAATATTCATTGTTTTTAGTTTTTTTTTTTATGAAAACAATGAAATAAGCAGAAAATCATCGAAAAAACTACTTTTTCGGTGAAAAGGAACTATTTTCGTTAAATGGAATTTATTCCTTTATTCTTAACTAAAAAAAAAGATGGTCTTTCTTAGATGACATATTATTTCTCCTAAAAACGCTGAAAAGAGGATAATTTATGCAATTTTGAGAGAAAAAAAATTAATTGCAATAAAAAGTTAATATATTTCTTGCTTTTTCCTACATTTTCAATCAAAACATGGAAATGTAAAGAGAAAACACTGAAAAATCCTTTTTCTGAAAGAAATGTGTATTGCTTTCATTGAAATGGCTTGTATTACGTTTTATGTAACATGAAAAAGGGATTTTCTTCAAAATTTTGTTAAAACCAATAAAAAGGTTTATTGGTCTTGTTTTTATTTAAAACATGAAAACTAAAAGAAAAATACTGAAGAACTTACTTTTGGATGTAAAAACATACTTTTTTTCTAAATCTCTGAAAAAAACATTGAAAAAAGGGTCATTTATGCAGTTTTAGAATAAAAAACATATCGTAAAATAAGGATAAAAACATAAAAATATTCAGTTTGTGCAATATTAGAGAAAAGAAATATTGTCGCAAAAAAAATGTATTTTTTTGTTTTCTTCCACCAACAAATGAAAATAAGATAAAGACATTGAAAAAGTCACTGTTTAGGCAGAAATTTTGTCTTTATACAAATTGCATATATTTTACTTGTAAAAGGGGGTTTTGTGTAAAATGATTTTAATACTCCTAAAAACGTTGCAAAACTCATTTATGAAATTTTTTAGAAAAAAGTATATTGTAGCAATATTCATTGTTTTTTGTTTGTTATTTATAAAAACAATGAAATAAGCAGAAAATAATTGAAAAAAACTACTTTTTCGGTGATAAGGAACTTTTTTCATGAAATGGCATATTTTCCTTTCTTCTTAACTAAAAGAAGATGGTCTTTCTCAAATGAGATATTATTTCTCCTAAAAACGCTGAAAAGAGGATAATTTATGCAATTTTGAGAGAAAAAAATGAATTGCAATAAAAAATTAATGTTTCTCTCTTTTTCATTTATTTTCAATCAAAACATGGAAATGTAAAGAGAAAACACTCAAAAATTCTTTTTCTAAAAGAAATATATATTTTTTTATTGAAATGCCTTGTATTATATTTTATGTAACATGAAAAAGGGATTTTCTTCAAAATGTTGTTAAAACAAATAAAAAGGTTTAAAAAGTGTAGTTTAAGCAACTTTAAAGAGAAAAAAATATAGAGTGTTTATATATGTATAAAGGGTCTTGTTTTTAAATAAAAACATGAAAATTAAAAGAAAATGACTGAAAAACTCACTTTTGGATGTAAAAACATTCTTTTTTCTAAATCTCTGAATAAAACATTGAAAAAAGGGTCATTTATGCAGTTTTAGAGAAAAAAATATATTATCGTAAAATAAGGGTAAAAACAAAAATATGGGTAGTTTGTGGAATTTTTGAGAAAAGAAATATTTCTCGAAAAAACAAATGTGTTTTTTGGTTTTCCTCCACCAACAAATGAAAATAAAATAAAAACATTCAAAAACTCACTTTTTAGGCAAAAATTTTGTCTTGATACAAATTGCATATATTACACTTGTAAAAGAGGGTTTTGCGTAAAATGCAGTTAATATTTCTAAAAACGTTGAAAAACACGTTATTTATGAAACTTTTGACAAAAAAAATATACCTTCGCAATATTCACTGTTTTTTGTTTATTTTTTTTATGAAAACAATGAAAAAAGCAGAAAATTATCGAAAAATCTACGTTTCGGTGAAAAGTAACTTTTTTCGTGTAATGGCATATATTTCTTTCTTCTTAACTAAAAAAAGATGGTCTTTCTTAGATAAGATGTTAATTTTCCTAAAAACGCTGAAAATTGGATAATTTACGCATTTTTGAGAGATAAAAAATGAATTGCAATAAAAGTTAATATATTTCTTGCTTTTACCTTCATTTTCAATCAAAACATGGAAATGTAAAGAAAAAACAGTGAAAAATCCTTTTTCTAATAGAAAAATATATTTTTTTCATTGAAATGGCTTGTATTACATTTTATTTAACATGAAAAAGGGATTTTCTTCAAAATGTTGTTAAAACCATTAAAAAGGTTTAAATAGGGTAGTTTATGTAATTTGAAGAGAAAAAAATGTATAGTGTATTGGTTTTGTTTTTAATTAAAACATGAAAATTAAAAAAAAAAACTGAAAAACTTCTTTTTTGATGTAAAAACATACTTTTTTTCTAAATCTCTGAAAAACATTGAGAAAAGGGTCATTTATACAGTTTTACAGAAAAAAAATATATTATCGTAAAATAAGGATAAAAACATAAAAATGGGTAGTTTGTGCAATTTTTAAGAAAAGAAATATTGTCGCAAAAAACATAGTATTTTTTGGTTTTCTTCCACCAACAAATGAAAATAAGATAAAAACATTGAAAAAGTCACTTTTTAGGCAGAAAATTTGTTTTTATACAACTTGCATATATAATACTTGTAAAAGGGGGTTTTGTGTAAAATGCAGTTAATACTCCTAAAAACGTTAAAACACACGTCATTTATAAAAATTCTGAGAAAAAATATATTTTCGCAATATTCATTTTTTTTTTTTTTCATTTTCTTATGAAAACAATAAAATAAGCAGAAAATTATGGAAAAATCTTCTTTTTTTGTGAAAAAGAACTTTTTTCCTGAAATGACATATATTCCTTTCTTTTTGACTTAAAAAAGATGGTCTTTCTTAGACGAGATGGCAATTCTTCTAAAATTGCTAAAAAGGGGATAATGTATGCAATTTTGAGAGAAAAAAAATTAATTGCAATAAAAAGTTAATATATTTCTTGCTTTTTCCTTCATTTTCAATCAAAACATAAAGAGAAAACACTGAAAAATCCTTTTTCTAATAGAAATATATACTTTTTCATTGAAATGGCTTGTATTACATTGTATGTATCATGAAAAAGGGATTTTCTTCAAAATGTTGTTAAAACCATTAAAAAAGTTTAAATAGGGTAGTTTATGTAACTTTAAAGAGAACAAAATATATAGTGTTTATATATAGTGGGTCTTGTTTTTAATTAAAACATGGAAATTAAAAGAAAATTACTGAAAAACTCACTTTTGGATGTAAAACCATGCTTTTTTCAAAATCTCTGAAAAATTGAAAAAAGGGTCATTTATGCTGTTTTAGAGAAAAAAATATATTATCGTAAAATAAGGGTAAAAACATAAAAATGGGTAGTTTGTGCAATTTTAGAAAGGAGAAATATTGTCGGAAAAAAAAATGTATTTTTTGTTTTTTTACACCAACAAATGAAAATAATATAAAAACATTGAAAAAGTCAATTTTTTAGGCAGAAATTTTGTCTTTGTACAAATTGCATATATTATACATGAAAAACGGGGTTTTGTGTAAAATGCCGTTAATACTCCAAAAAACGTTGAATAACACGTTATTTATGAAATTTTTGAAAAAAAGTATATTGTCGCAATATGAATTGCTCTTTGTTTATTTTTATGAAAACAATGAAATAAGCAGAACATCATCGAAAAATCTACTTTTTCGGTGAAAAGGAACTTTCTTCGTGAAGTGGCATATATTCCTTTCTTCTTAACTAAAAAAAGATGGTCTCTATTAGATAAGATGTTAGTTCTCCTAAAAACGTTGAAAACGGGATAATTTATGCAATTTTGAGAAAAAAAAGGAATTGTAATAAAAGTTAATAGGTTTCTTGCTTTTTACTTCATTTTCAATTAAAACATGTAAATGTAAAGAAAAAAACACAGAAAAGTCCTTTTTCCAAAAGAAATATATATTTTTTTCATTGAAATGGCTTGTATTACAATTTATGTAACATGAAAAATGGATTTTCTTCAGAATGTTGTTAAAACCAATAAAAAGGTTTAAATAGGGTAGTTTATGTAACTTTAAAGAGAAGCAAATATATAGTGTATTGGTCTCGTTTTTAATCAAAACATGAAAATTAAAAGAAAATTACTGAAAAACTTACTTTTGGATGTAAAAACATACTTTTTTCCTAAATCTCTGAAAAAGATTGAAAAATGGGTCATATATGCAGTTTTAGAGAGAAAAAAAATATATTATCGTAAAATAAGGATAAAAACATAAAAATGAGTAGTTTGTGCAATTTTAGAGAAAAGAAATATTGTCGCAAGAAAGAATATATTTTTTGGTTTTCTTCCACCTACAAATGAAAATGAGATGAAACATTGAAAATGTCACTTTTTAGGCAGAAATTTGGTCTTTATACAAATTGCATACATTATACTTGTATAAGAGGGTTTTGTGTAAAATGCTGTTAATACTGGTAAAAACGTTGAAAAACACGTCATTTATGAAAATTTCGAGAAAAAAGTATATTGTCGAAATATACATTGTTTTTTGTTTATTTTTTTCATGAAAACAATGAAATAAGCAGAAAATCATCGAAAAATCCACTTTTTTCGGTAAAAAGAAACTTTTTTCGTGTAATGGCTTATATTCCTTTTTTCTTAACTAAAAAAAAGATGGTCTTTCTTAGATGAGATGTTAATTCTCCTAAGAATGCTGAAAAGGGATAAATTTATGCAATTTTGAGAGAAAAAAAATGAATTGCAATGAAAAATAAAAATATTTCTTGCTTTTTTCTTCGTTTTTCAGCAAAACATGGAAATGTTAAGAAATAACACTGAAAAATCCCTTTTCTAAAAAAAACATATATTTTATTCATTGAAAGGGCATAAATTACATTTTATGTAACATGAAAAAGGGATTTTCTTCAAAATGTTCTTAAAACCAATAAAAATGTTTAAATAATGTAGTTTATGTAATTTTAAATACAAAAAAATATATAGTGTATTGGTCTTGTTTCTAATTAAAACATGAAAATTAAAAGAAAATTACTAAAAAACTCACTTTTGGATGGTAAACATAAAAAATTTTGAACCTCTGAAAAACATTGAAAAAAGGGTCATTTATGCAGTTTTAAAGATAAAAAAATATCGTAAAATAAGGATAAAAACATAAAAATGGGTAGTTTGTGCAATTTTAGAGAAAAGAAATATTGTCGCAAAAAAGAAGGTATTTTTCGGTTTTCTTCCATCAATAAATGAAATTAATATAAAAACATTGAAAAAATCAATTTTTAGGCAGAAATTTTGTCTTTATACAAATTGCATATATTATACTTATAAAAGCGGGTTTTTTGAAAAATGCCGTTAATACTCCTAAAAACATTGAAAAACACGTCACTTATGAAATTTTTGAGAAAAACGTATATTGTCACAATATTCATTTTTTTTATGAAAACAATAAAATAAGCAGAAAATCATCGAAAAATATACTTTTTCGGTTAAAAGAAAGTTTTTTCGTGAAATGGCATATATTCCTTTTTTCTTAACATAAAAAAGATTGTCTTTCTTAGATAAGATGTTAATTTTCCTAAAAAGGCTGAAAAGGCGATAATGTATGCATTTTTGAGAGAAAAAATGAATTGCAATAAAAGTTTATATATTTCTTGCTTTTACCTTAATTTTCAATCAAAACATGGAAATGTAAAGAAAAAAACAGTGAAAAATCCTTTTTCTAAAAGAAATATATTTTTTTTATTGAAATGGCTTCTATTACATTTTATGTAACATGAAAAAGGGATTTTCTTCAAAATGTTGTTAAAACCGATAAAAAAAGTTTCAATAGGGTAGTTTATGTAACTTTAAAGAGAAAAAAAATATATAGTGTATTGGTCTTGTTTTTAATTAAAACATGAAAATTAAAAAAAAAAAAAAAACTGAAAAACTCACTTTTAGATGTAAAAACATACTTTTTTTCTTAATCTCTGAAAAACATCTAAAAAACGTTATTTATGCAGTTTAAAAGAAAAAAAAATATCATAAAATTAGAATGAAAACATCAAAATGGGTACTTTGTGTAATTTTAGAGAAAAGAAATATTGTCGGCAAAATTAATGCATTCTTTTAGTTTTCTTCCACCAACAAATGAAAATAAGATAAAAACATTGAAAAAGTCACTTTTTATGCAGAAATTTTGTCTCTATACAAATTGCATATATTATACCTGTAAAAGGGCGTTTTGTGTCTAATGCCGTTATTACTCCTAAAAACGTTGAAAAACACGTCATTTATGAAATTTTTGAAAAAAAAATACATTGTCGCAATATTCATTTTTTTTTATGAAAACAATGAAATAAGCAGAAAATCATCGAAAAATCAACTTTTTCGGTGAAAAGGAACTTTTTTGATGTAATGGATTATATTCCTTTCTTCTTAACTAAAAAAAGATGGTCTTTCTTAGATGAGATGTTAATTGTTCTAAAAACGCTGAAAAGGGGATAATTTATGCAATTTTGATAAAAAAAAAAATGAATTGCAATTAAAAGATAATATATTTCTTGCTTTTTCCTTCATTTTCAATCAAAACATGGAAATGTAAAGTATAAACACGGAAAAATCCTTTTTCTAAAAGAAATATATATTTTTTTCCTTGAAATGGCTTGTATTACATTTTATGTACCATGAGAAAATGATTTTCTTCAAAATGTTGTTAAAAACAATGAAAAGCTTTAAATAATGTAGTTTATGTAACTTTAAAGAGAAAAGAATATATATTGTATTGGTCTTTTTTTAAATTAAAACATGAAAATTAAAAGAAAATTACTGAAAAACTCACTTTTGGATGTTAAAACATACTTTTTAGTAAATCTCTGAAAAACATTGAAAAAACGGTCATTTATGCAGTTTTAGAAGAAAAAAAATAATAGGGAAAAAAATAAAAATGGTTAGTTTGTGCAATTTTAGAGAAAAGAAATATTGTCGAAAAAAAATGATTTTTTTGTTTTCTTCTATCAATAAATGAAATTAATATAAAAACATTGAAAAAGTCACTTTTTAGGCAGAAATTTTGTCTGTATACAAATTGCATATATTATACTTGTAAAAGAGGGTTTTGTTAAAAATGTCGTTATTACTCCTAAAAACGTTGAAAAACATGTCATTTATGAAATTTTTGAGAAAATAGTATATTGTCGCAATATTCATTGTTTTTTGTTAATTTTTTATGAAAACAATGAAATAAGCAGAAAATCATCAAGAAATCTACTTTTTCAGTGAAAAAGAACTTTTTTCGTGAAATGACGTATATTCCTTTCTTCTTAACTAAAAAAAATTTGGTCTTTCTTAGAAAAGATGGTAATTCTCCTAAAAACGCTGAAAAGGGGATAATTTATGCAATTTTGAGAGAAAAAAAAAGAATTCAAATAATAGTTAATATAATTCTTGATTTTTCCTTAATTTTCAATAAAAACATGGAAATGTAAAGAAAAAACACTGAAAAATCCTTTTTCTAAAAGAAATATATATATATTTTTTTATTGAAATGGCTTGTATTACATTGTATGTAATATGAAAAAAGGATTTTCTTCGAAATGTTGTTAAAACCAAAAAAAGGTTTAATTAAATAGGGTAGTTTATGTAACTTTAAAGATAAAAAAATATATAGTATTTATATATAGTGGGTCTTGTTTTTAATTAAAACATGAAAATTAAAAGAAAATTACTGAAAATCTCACTTTTGGATGTAAAAACATACTTTTTTCTAAATCTCTAAAAACCTTGGAAAAAGGGCCATTTGTGCAGTGTTACAGAAAAAATATATAATTGTAAAATAAGGGTAAAAACATAAAAATGGGTAGTTTGTGCAATTTTAGAGAAAAGAAATATTTTCGGAAAAAAGAATATTTTTAAATTTTTTTCACCAGCAAATGAAAATATTATAAAACATTGAAAATGTCACTTTTTTGGCAGAAATTTTGTCTTTGTACAAATTGCATATATTATAGTTGTAAAAGAGGGTTTTGTGTAAAATGCCGTTAATGCTCCTAAAAACGTTGAAAAAGACGTCAATTATGAAATTTTTGAGAAAAAAGTATATTGCCATAATATTTTTTTTTTATGAAAACAATGAAATAAGCAAAAAATCATCGAAAAATCTACTTTTACGGTGAAAAGGAACTTTTTTCGTGTAATGGAATATATTCCTTTGTTCTTAACTAAAAAAAGATAGTCTTTCTTAGATGAGATGTTAATTCTCCTAAAAACGCTTAAAAGAAGATAATATGTTTTTTTTTTAGAGAAAAAAAATGAATTGCAATATACATTGTTTTTTGTTTATTTTTTTTATGAAAACAATGAAATAAGCAGAAAATCATCGAAAAATCCTCTTTTTTCGGTAAAAAGAAACTTTTTTCGTGTAATGGCTTATATTCCTTTTTTCTTAACTAAACAAAGATGGTCTTTCTTAGATGAGATGTTAATTCTTCTAAAAACACTGAAAAGGGGATAATTTATGCAATTTTGAGAGAAAAAAAAAGAATTGCAATAAAAATTTAATATATTTCTTGCTTTTTTCTTTGTTCTCTTTTAATTGCCATGTTTTGATTGAAAATTAAGGAAAAAGGAAGAAGTACACTAACATTTTATTGCAATTCATTTTTTTTCTCTGAAAATTGCATAAGTTATCCCCCTTTCAGCGTTTTAAAGAGTATTAACGTCTTATCTAAGAGATATAGTATTTTTTAGGTAAAAAAAAAAAAAGAAGGAATATATGCCATCTCACTAAAAATGTTCCTTTTCCCCGCAAAAGTAAATTTTTCAATAATTCTCTTCCTATTTCATTGTTTTCATTGAAAACAAACAAAAAACAATGAATAATGCGATAATATACTTTTTGCTCTAAAACTTCATAAATTAGGTCTTTTCAACTTTTTTAGGAGTATTAACAGAATTTTACACAAAACTCCCTTTTTCAAGTATAATATAATATGCAATTTGAATAAAGACAAAAATTCTGCCTAAAAAGTGACTTTTTATATGTTTTTCAATTTTTTTTTATTTGTTAATGGAATAATTGCAAAATATAGATACTTTTTTTACGACAATATATTTATTTTTGTTTAAAATTGAACAAATTACCCATTTTTATGTTTTTATCCGTATTTAACGAAAATATGTTTTTTATTCTCTAAAGCTCCATAAATCGCCGTTTTTCAACGTTTTTTGAAGATTTATAAATTTTCCAGGAAAACCCTCTTGTGTAGAAAGAAAGTATGATTTTACTGGAAAAGTGATTTTTCAATAATTTTCTTTTGATTTCAATGAAATTAAATATAAGCTCTTTCAAGCGAAGAAGTATATCTTTCAGAAAACGGATTTTTCAGTGTTTTTCTTTTCATTTCCATGTTTTGATTGAAAATTAAGGAAAGTGCAGGAAATATATTAAATTTTTATGGCAATTCATTTTTTTTTTCAGTGCAAACTGCATAAATTATCCCACTTTCAGCATTTTTTAAGAGTATTAACATCTTATCTAAGATGTAGTCTTTTTTAGGGAGAAAAAAGATAAATATATGCCATCTCACGAATAAAGTTCCTTTTCACCGAAAAAGTGAGTTTTTCAATGATTCTCTTCCTATTTCATATTTTTCATGGAAAACAAACAAAAAACAATTATTATTTCGATAATATACTTTTATCTCTAAAACTTCATAAATTAGTTCTTTTTCAACGTTTTTAGGAGTATTAACAGTATTTTATACAAAACCCCTTTTTACAAGTATAATATATGCAATTTTAATACAGACAAAAATTCTGCCTAAAATGTGACTTTTTTTCATCTTATTTTTTTTCATCTTATTTTTTTTCATCTTATTTTTTTCAGTTTTTCATCTTATTTTTATTTGTTGATGTAAGAAAAGCAAAAAAAAAAAAAAACTTTTTTACGACAATTTTTTTTTCTATAATTGCACAAATTACCCATTTTATAATTTTAAACGTATTTTACGACAATATTTTTTTTCTCTCTATAGCAGAAAAAATAGCCTTTTTTAATATTCTTTCGGATATTTACAACTTTTCAAGGAAAAATAAACATCTCTTTTAGAAACAAAGTATTATTTTTCTCCAACTGCAATTTTTCAATATTTTTTGTTAATTTCAATAAAATTTAATAAAAGCCATTTCAAGGAAAAAATATTTATTTTAGAAAACAAATTTTTTAGTGTTTTGTTTTCATTTCCACGTTTTGATTGAAAATGAAGGAAAAAGCAAGAAATATATTAACTTTTTATTGCAATTAATTTTTTGCCTGAAAATTGCATAAATTATCCCATTTTCAGCGTTATTAAGAGTATTAACATCTTATCTAAGAAATGTAGTCTTTTTAGTTAAAAAAAAAAAAAAGGAATATATCCTATCGCATGAAAAAAGTTTTTTTTTTTCCGAAAAAGAGAATTTTTCAATTATTCTTTTCTTATTTCATTGTTTTTATGGAAAACAAACAAAAAACAATGAATGTTGCGATAATATACTTTTTTTTCTAAAACTTTATAAATTAGGTCTTTCTCAACGTTTTTAGAAGTATTAACAGCATTTCATACAAAACCCCCTTTTACAAGTATAATATATGCAATTTGAATAAAGACAAAAATTCTGCCTAAAAAGTGACTTTTTCAATGTTTTTCATCTTATTTTCATTTGTTGATGGAAAAAATAAATAAATACTTTTTTACGACAATATATTTTTTTGTCTAAAACTGAACAAATTACTCATTTTTTAATGTTTTTTTTCCGTATTTAATGAGATTGTTTTTTTCTCTAAAGCTGCATAAATTGCCCTTTTTTAACGTTTTTTTGGAGATTTACAACTTTTCCACAAAAACCCTCTGTTTTAGAAAGAAAGTATGATTTTACTTCAACAGTGATTTTTCAATAATTTTCTGTTGATTTTAATGAAATTGAATATAAGCTATTTCAATGAGAGAAATATATATTTTAGAAAAAAAAAGGTTTTCAGTGTTTTTCTTTTCATTTCCATGTTTTGATTGAAAAGGAAAGAAAAAGCAAGAAGTAAATTATATTTTTATTGCAATAAATAAAATTGCATAAATTTCAGCGTTTTTAAGAGAATCTTATCTAAGAGATGTTGTCTATTTTAGCTAAAAATAAGAATAAATTAATGCCATCTCACGAAAAATGTTCCTTTTCACCGAAAAAGTGAATTTTTTCAATGATTGTCTTCCTGTTTCATTGTTTTCAAGGGAAACAAACAAAAAACAATGAATATTGCGATAATATCCTTTTTTCTCTAAAACTTCATAAATTAGGTCTTTTTCAACGTTTTTAGGAGTATTAACAGCATTTTAAACAAAACCCCCTTTTCATGTGTAATATATGCAATTTGAATAAAGAGAAAAAAATCTGCCTAAAAATGTTTTTCATCTTATTTTTATTTGTTGATGAAAGAAAAGCATAAAATAAATATTTTTTTACTTTTTTTTGTCTAAAATTGCACAAATTATCCATTTTTTCTGTTTTTGTCCGTATTTTACGACAATATGTTTTTTCTTCTCTAAAGCTGCAAAAATCGCCTTGTTTCAATGTTTTTCGGAGATTTACAACTTTTCAAGGAAAACCCTCTCTTTTAGAAAAAAAAGTAAGATTTTACGCCAACAGTGATTTTTCAATAGTTTTATGTTAATTTTAATAAAATTTAATATAAACCAGTTCAAGGAAAAAAATATTCCTTTAAAAAAAGGATTTTTCATTGTTTTTCTTTTCATTTCAACGTTTTATTTTTTTTCTCTGGAAATTGCATAAATTATCCCCTTTTCAGCGTTTTTAAGAGTATTAACATCTTATCTAAGAGATGTAGTCTTTTTAAGGTAAAAAAAAAAAAAAAGTATATGCCATCTCACGAAAAAAGTTCCTTTTCACCAAAAAAGTGATTTTTTCAATTATTCTCTTCTTCTTTCATTGTTTTCATGGAAAACAAACAAAAAACAATGAATATGACGATAATATACTTTTTTCTCTAAAACTTCATAAATAAGGTCTTTTTCAAAGTTTTTATGAGTACTAACAGCATTTTACATAAAACCACCTTTTACAAGTTTAATAAATGCAATTTCAATAAAGAAAAAAATTCTGCCTATAAAGTGACTTTTTCAGTGTTTTTCATCTTATTTTTATTTGTTGATGGAAGAAAAGCAAAAGATAAATACTTTTTTATGACAATTCTTTTTTTTGTCTGAAATTGAACAAATTATCCATTTTTATGTTTTTATTCGTATTTTACGACAATAATGTTTTTTTCTAAAAAAACTGCATCAGTCGCCCTATTTTCAACGTTTATTGAAGATTTACAACTTTTCTAGGGAAATCCTCTCTTATAGAAAGAAAGTGTGATTTTACTCCAAAACTGATTTTTTAATAATTTTCTGTCGATTTCAATGAAATTGAATATAACAAATTTCACGGAAAGAAATGTATCTTTTAGAAAAATTATTTTTCAGTGTTTTTATTTTCGTTTCCATGTTTTGATTTAAAATGAAGAAAAAGCAAGAAATATATTACCTTTTCATTGCAATTCATTTTTTTTTCTTTGAAAATTGCATAAATATCCCCTTTTCAGCTATTTTGAGAGTATTAACTTCTAATCTAAGAGATGTAGTCTTTTTTAGGTAAAAAAAAAAAAAAATAGAAGAAATATATGCCATCTTACGAAAAAAGTTTCTTTTCACTGAAAAAGTGAATTTTTCAATGGAAAACAAACAAAAAACAATGAATATTACGATAATATGTTTTTTAATATTTTTTTTTACCTAAAAAGACTACTTCTCTTAGATAAGATGTTAATACTCTTAGAAACGCTGAAAATGGGATAATTAATGCAATTTTCAGAGAAAAATTAATTAGATTAAAAATGTAATATATTTCTTGCTTTTTCCTTCATTTTCAATCAAAACGTGGAAATGAAAAGAAAACACTGAAAAATCTTTTTTCTAAAAGAAATATTTCTTTCCTTGAAATGGCTTATATTCAATTTCATTGAAATCAACAGAAAATTATTGAAAAATAACTTTTGGAGTTAAATCATACTTTCTTTCTAAAAGAGAGGGTTTCCCTGGAAATGTTGTAAATCCCCAAAAAACGTTGAAAAAAAGCTATTTATGCAGCTTTACAGAAAAAAAACCCACATTGTCGTTAAATACGGAAAAAAACATAAAATTGGATAATTTGTTCAATTTTAAAGAGAAAAGAACATCATCGTAAAAAAGTATTTATTTTTTGCTTTTCTTTCATCAACAAATAAAAATAAAATGAAAAACATTGAAAAGTCACTTTTTGGGCAGAATTTTTGCCTTTATTCAAATTCCATATATCATACTTGTAAAGGGGGTTTTGTGTAAAATGCTGTTAATACTACTAAAAACGTTGAAAAAGACCTATTTTATGAAATTTTAGAGAAAAAAAGCATATTATCGCAATATTTATTGTTCTTTGCTTGTTTTCCATGAAAACAATGAAATAAGAAGAAAATTATTGAAAAATTTACTTTTTCGATGAAAAGGAACTTTTTTCGTGAGATGGCATATATTTCTTCTTTTTTTTTACCTAAAAAGGCAACATCTCTTAGATGAGATGTTATTCTCTAAAAAATGCTGAAAATGGGATAATTTATGCAATTTTCTGACAAAAAAATGAATTGCAATAAAAAGTTAATATATTTCTTGCTTTTTCCTTCATTTTCAATCAAAACATGGAAATGAAAAGAAAAACACTGAAAAATCTTTTTTCTAAAACAAATATTTCTTTCTTTGAAATGGCTTATATATAGTTTTATTGAAATCAACAGAAAATTATTGAAAAATCACTTTTGGAGTAAAATCATGCATTCTTTCTAAAATGAGAGGGTTTTCCTGGAAAAAGTTGTATATCTCCAAAAAACGTTGAAAAAAGGGCTATTTATGCATCTTTACAGGAAAAAAAACATATAGTCGTAAAATACGTATAAAAACATAAAAATGGGTAATTTTATTCAATTTTAGAAAAAAAATATTGTCGTAAAAAAGGCTCGTACCAAGAGTCATGAAGATTTAGCGACGGAGGCACAATGGAAGGGTGACGCCTATCAAGAGTCGGTAGCATTTTTGGAACAAAGGTTCGCTCGAGCGACGGAGGGAAGACACGGAACCCACTGTGTCTTGCCGCTTACCTTCGAGGAAAAATATATCTATATTCCAAATTTAATGTGGTAAATAGTTGTAATTCATTTACTACGATCTCAGAAATTTTTTTTTATTTGGAAAGTCATCTAGTTCAGCTGCAGCGAATATGTTTTTGTCATTTTTACAACAACTGCACGAGCCTTCACTGCACAGAGGAACCAACGGCCCAGCCAAGCGAGAACCTGCGTCGCCGCCCCTCTCCTGTTTTTTTCTACTGCTGTAATTTCACTTCACGGGTAAGTAACACTGAACTAACATTACATTAATTGTTTTCTTTACTGAGCACGTTATGATAACATACAAATGGCGAGTTAGATGCCTTACCAAATCGAGAACAAGGAGTGCCAAATAGCAGGTGGTCAGGACGTCAGTGTATGTATAGTATGGCTGTAATAATACTGCTTGTGTGTGTGCATTACATGTGGTGGATGGAACTTAGGCAGCACTGTGTGTATGCAACACACCTGGTAGGTGGAAGTTAGGCTGCACTGTGTGTGTGTGTGTGTGTGTGTGTGTGTGTGTGTGTGTGTGTGTGTGTGTGTGTGTGCGTGCGCGCGCATAACACCTGGTAGGTGGGTGTTAGGCTGCACTGGTGTGTGCATTACTCCTGGTAGGTGCATGTTAGGCTGTAATGTGTGTGTATGTGTGTGTGCATTGTACCTGGTAGGTGGATGTTAGGCTGCACTGTGTGTGCATTATATAGCTGGTAGGTGGAAGTTAGGCTTCATTGTTTGTGTGCAATACACCTGGTAGGTGGGGGCAAGGTTGGGGTGTGTGTGTGTGTTTAAGTGCACTATACCAGTTCATTCCCCGTAAGAAAATAGGGTAGACAAATACACCGATGAAATTAAACTACTTACAAAATAATGTTCAATTTTATTTTCACCTTGTGCCAAAATCCATGTATGTGCAGAGTCATTAAAAGGGTATAGGTAGAGAAAGCAATGGCCAAGATTAAATGTGGTAAAGCTGCAGGTGTATATGTGATAACTCTAGAAATGGTGAAATATGGAGGAAATGCAATGGCTATGATGTGACCTGGCATGGAGACAAGAAGTAACAGATGCGTGAAGAAAGGTTATTATTGTGTCACTTCACAAAAGAAAAGGCATAACGGATGAATGAAGCAATCATAGGGGTATTAGCCAATTGGGTGTAATGCCCCATTGGGCATGCCAGGAAAAATATATGAGAGAATACTGATGGAGACTGTTGCACCAAAGTTAGTGATGAGCAAGGGGGTTTGGAAAATTGTGAGGTTGTGTGGATAAAATATTTGTAATTAAAATACTGCTTTTATGGGCTTCAGAGGGAGCATATGAAAGGGTTGATAGGAAAGCACTCTGCAATATTTTGAAGATCTATGGTGTGGGAGGACAGCCAATGGAAGGAATAAAAGCATTGTATAAAGAGGCAAATGCATATGTAAAGGTAGTTTTGTAACTGGAATGGGAGTAAGACAGAGATGTGTGATGTCACCATAATTACAGCAGACATGAAGTATATAAATTTAGTGATTGTGCAGACAATCATACATTACTACCTTTAAAACAGATCCGACAGTATGGCATTCAGGCCTATCCTCCGTGGTGCAGCGCACTTAGGAGAGCTGGAGCTGATGGATGAACTGCCCCGGCATCGCCGTTTCCAGACTCGCACGGACCCATTTCTGGAGGACACAGAAGGAGAGTTTGCAGACCGGTATAGACTCACTAAGGAAGTGGCTCTAGATTTGCTCTCTAAAATTGAACACCTTCTTCCAGCATCTGAGACTAACAAAGGTAAGTAGATCCATAAGCTTGCAAATGGTAAACATTTAATGCAGAAAATGCTAAAAAAATGAAGCATATGAATTATATCGCATGATGAAGGGCTTTTTTTAAAGCCTGTGAGTATGTTCCCAGTTGAAGCCCTAATAGAGATTTACACCTCTAAAATATTCGTAATAGGAAGGCACCTAGATCTCTTTTAATTTTAATAATGATACTAAAATATGTATTGACTAGCTCACACTTTTTAAAGGAATCCAGTCACTGCTAGTAAACCTTTCCCTTTCTTGTAGCTACGGAGACACCAGTTTCATTTTTTTTAAGATAACTAATAATACAGCAAAACCTCTATGCTCTCTCTCTCGCTCTCTCTCTCTCTCTCTCTCTCTCTCTCTCTCTCTCTCTCTCTCTCTCTCTCTCTCTCTCTCTCTCTCAATTCTGGAAAATCGTGTTGGCTTTTTCCTCTTATACTCCACTTTTTTCTTGTAATGATATTATATGCTACTTCATGGTGAGTCTAGTGAGTCATAAAAGATCATTGCTGCAGAAGGCTCCTGTCAGCTGTTACAGATTTGTGCCTCCACTCAGTGATGACAGTTGGACTGTTTGACACGACTGAAGGTTAAGTTAGGTTTAGGTATGGTGGAAATCTATTTCCTATATTTTCTGCTACTTGCCCTCCTGCCTTCAAAAAGTATATATATATATATATATATATATATATATATATATATATATATATATATATATATATATATATATATATATATATACATACTGAGCATTATTCCTACTGAAGGTGGAAATATATGTTATAGAACCAAACTATGCTTCTCGGTTGCATTGATAATTTCCTCAATAAGTCTGATTAGCGTGTGAATGAACAAGGATTTGTTTGAGTCTGTAAAAGTGTCCAACGCAACCAATATCCACCTTAGTGAGGTTTTACTGTATACCTACAGTAGACTTTGCTATGGTGTAATGATACCTTTCTTTATAACAGGGTGCCGAATCCCACCAAAACTGCAGCTTCTTGTGACCCTTCGCTACTATGCTTCTGGTGACTTGCAGTTAAGCATGGGAGACTTTAACAGCTTGTCACAACAATCTGTCAGTGTATGTGTAAAGAATTTGACGAGTGCCATCTGTCATTTAGTGGCAGACTACATCAAGTTTCCAACACCAGCTGAGGAGTACAATAATATGAGGCTCTTTGAGGAAGTTGCTGGGATGCCTGGCATAATTGGCTGCATTGACGGAGTCCTTATTCCCATTCTAAGTCCTGTGGGTCCAGATGCAGAGCTGTATCGTTGCAGGAAGAATTTTTTTGCTCTGAATGTGATGGCCATATGTGATGCAAAATGTTATTCGCAAACCTCGTTGTAAACGGGCCAGGAATTGCACATGATTCCAGAGTTTTCAGAGAGTCTGGTATATGTGCTGCACTAAACCGTGGGGATTATAATGGAATTTTGCTGGGGGACAAGGGTTACAGATGTGACAACAACCTATATAATGCTGCTCATGCTAAAACCAGGAACCTGATTGAGCGAACTTTTGGTGTATTGAAAAAAAGGTTTGGAATCTTACAGAAGAGGTTACGAACAGAGCTGGCCATATCAAAAAAAATTGTAACTGCTTGTGCCATACTCCATAATATAGCAAGGCTGAACAATATTCCTTTCAATGGTGATCCTGTTGAGGAAACTGATGATGAGGTATTGGACGATGAGGTTCCCAGGGCAGCACGAAGGGCTAGATACATAGAACACCATTTCTAGGTTTAGTATAAAGACACCAGCTCAAAAAGTATACTAGTCTCTTCTAAAAAAGCAAATATTTTTTGGTTATAAGGTATAGTGGGAGATGTACACAATACCTGTGTGTTGCCTTAGTGCTCATATCTGCTGCTATGGCCTGTAGACAGTGATGTATACCCAAAAACATATCCCCTATCTTCTCTACTTATCTTTTAGAGAGTCCTTTCTGAATAAGTACGCTCATTTTTGCTATAGTGAAATTTAAATTAATCATTACTTACCTCTTGAGTTCTTTCTGGATCTGTACTTTCAGTTTTCCTTGAGTGACACTTAATTAATCATATTTATATATGTATATTCATAATTGAACAAGACGATTTTTGTGAAGTAAACAATAGCTTGAGATTCAAGAATCCTGAACTGATGTTCCTTTACTGTATTCATTAATACATGGGCATTAACCAGTACTTGTTACAATGAAAATAAACCAATATGAACTGCAGGCAATTACCAAGAGATGTATATAATAAAAGTTATGAATGGATGTAAATGGCATTTACCTTTGTCCTTACATGATTTCAGGTATATATTGGATATAACTATAAAAACTAAATTATATATTGTAATGACTCTGCAACTGGCATGATGTTTATTGTTTCATAATTTTACTTTGAATTTCTGTACCTAGCCTCTCCATATGGGAACATGTGTCATAAATCCTATCTTTTATGGCAGTATACATGTCAAGCTGTGCCTCATACACTTTGCACTGCTTTTCAGCTGCTTCTAGTTGGATCTGATATACCCTCATTTGCTCCTGATGCTCCCTTTTTGTTAGCTGTATGAGAAGATCATAGTACTCATCCTGCTTTCTCCTAAACATTCCATACTCTTCAGCAAACCTCCCTCTCGTGTGCTTCCTTACATTAGGAGAAGGGAAAATGGGTGTTGTGGAAGCTGAAGGATTGTCCTGGTGAATTACAGTGGGAGGATTTGTAGGTGCAGGAAGGGATGCAGCCAACTGAGTAAGGATTGGGGTGCTATGTACAGTAGAGGATGAAGCCATGCATGTAGACATTTGTCTGCCCGACGTTCCACATTTAACATCATGCAATGAGCTGACGTGCAGGGATGAATTTTCTTCCACTAGGGTGAAACAGAATTTTAAAAAATTAATATCAATGTGCAATCAATCTATTCACCAAGCAATGTCTTATTGTTATTATCTTAAGCACTTTAGTAGTAGCAATAGCAAATCCAAGAAGAAATACCTAACTATGCATACAGAATAGTGTAAAAAAATGCATGGAGAGTTACTGTATCCTCTATTCTCTCTGTATATATTAGTTTGCTGACTTTTATGGTAATTATGTACAATCTACTTTATGAGGTGTTTGTTATGAAAACATTCATCACACTTAAGTACAAATTTTGTGTAACCTTATTAATTAAAGAGAATAATACACACCAGGAATAACGGCATCAACATCATCACTCTGCATAGGGGGAATCACTGTGCCAATATCGTCCGTTCCTGAATAATATATATAAATATATCTATATCTATCTATCTATCTATCTATCTATCTATCTATCTATCTATCTATCTATCTATCTATATATATATATATATATATATATATATATATATATATATATATATATATATATATAACATGTTGTACACAAACATTTAGAAATATTTCACCAAGAAGAAACCTCACTAATCATACTCACTTGTCCTGACGATGTAAGTGTCGAACACATTTTGCCCCATCTTCATCTCCCCAGGTAGGGCTTCGCAGAGCATGTCGTGCTCTTCTGAAAAATTTGGTGGTGAAGGCGGAGGGCCACCACCAGTCTGGGTCACCTTTTTTTAATATTTTGAGTCCTCCTTCTTCACACTGTTACAAGAAAAATCAACACATGTTATTGAGAAGAGGGATGGATACTGGGCACTCTTTTGAAAGCTAGGCTTCACTCTCACAGGCAAATGAACACTGCTCTGCAAGCCCTCCTTAACAAGAGTTTTACACTCACATATTACAGTGTATTCTTCTGTGGTATTATCTCGATACATTGATATAATAAACACATTGAAATGAAATAACATCAACAAGATGACTAAGGATTATTTTAACTATCAGAATTTGGTGATTCTTTATAATAAGTCCGTGTTATGTATAGAAATGAAACTTACATAAACATGTTCAGCAACCAAAAACAATATCGTACATGTAAAATTTTTAAGGGAGACATGTCAAATTAAGCGAAATTTGCATTTACAAAAAAGTAAAGAAGTTTTCCAGAATTTTACTACTATGAATTTATAACTGCATTTGATCACTAACAGAAAATGCATATTTACCTTAGTTTTATGCGGTGATAGCATCTTTTAAGCTGCTCTGCTGTCCTTGGTGGAGTGTCTGGGTTCATGGCGGTAAATTCCTTTTTGATATCCTCTCAGGCCATTTGTTTTTTTATATATCAGGGAGGGATTGGTGGAGCGGTCTTGTAAGACCCTCCGCTCCCCCACAAGCCTCAGAAGCATAATCCTTTGGTCACGAGAGAGTGGAGCAGCTCTGTCGCTCATCTTCGCGAAATTACCGCGCGCGGCTGTGGTTATGATGTCGTTCATCACGAGTTGGCTCTTGGATCCGGATTCAAGCCGTGCAACATTGTTACCAACACCCACGTGTGTCGCAGCTTCCCCTACTCTACCTTCCCGAGCGACTTGTGGTAAGGAATGAAGGCATGGTCTCGGACCGTGCCTTCACGGTCGAAGGGAAGGTACGCGGTTCGACCTCCGTGACTCTTGGTACAGGCCTTTGTCTTCTTTAGACACCCTTTTTAAGGATAATATAAGTTTACATTACCTAACCTAATCAAACACCTGGAGACTTTACCTCCTCTGGATTTTCCCTGAGTGACAGAGGCACTTCTCTCCTGACTTGCATTAATATTTTAGATGTATATGAAAATGGAAGAGAGAAGGCCAGTAATGAAGCCACTTTTTTTATGAATTTAAGATTTAGATTGCACCAAATACATAAATCACTTTTGTTGGTGGATAAACTAATGTTTAAGGTTTGGATTAAAGAATAGAAAATATGTAAGTAAAGTAACTTCATGGTTTGTTTAATTCCTGATTGCTAGTCTTAAAAAAGCTAGCTTAACCTAACCTAATTCTTTTTTCCTGCATCTCTCTCTCTCTCTCTCTCTCTCTCTCTCTCTCTCTCTCTCTATATATATATATATATATATATATATATATATATATATATATATATATATATATATATATATATATATATATACTATTGCAAGATATAAATGCTAAATAAAAACTAATAGCTATTAATCTGCTTTCAGGACCCACTCAATCCACCATAAGCAGGGTCTTCCATAACATTTGCACCATCTTGAGTGGAAAATCAGTGGAAGAGGTCTCCATGCCTCATAACTACTCAGAGTTGAGGAGAACAGCTATCGATTTCTCTAGGATTAAGAACTTCCCTAGAGTTATTGGGGCCATTGATGGTAAGACATATTCTTTAAAGTATTTGATTTAGTGCCTTTTTATTTCCTCCACATTAATAAAGATTGATATATAGGTGGCTCATGGCTCATATATGACTAATGTGTATTATGATCAGTTATAATACTCTTTCTTTTATGTACAGGAACCCACATCGCCCTCAAGGCCCCAACTGTTGATGAGGTCTTGTACGTCAACAGGAAGAGATATCACTCCATGAACATCCAGCTCGTCTGTGATGTGAATGGAGTGATCCTGAGCTATTGCTCAAGATTCCCAGGTATTTTGCTTCTGTGATGCAAGTTTACTTAACCATTGGGTGTCATCAACAAAACTTAACAACAGGCATTTTTATGTGATTGCAGTATGAAAAGCCTTAAGGATTGATAAAAAAATAACAGTTTAGTTGTTTGAGGTATGTCATCTTCCTCTTTGATAAACTTTTGTATATACTTCTCTACGTGCTCTAGGTGCTACACATGATTCTTTCGTGTGGAGCAACAGTGACCTGAAGGAACGTTTCGAAAGTGGAGAGTTTGGGGACTGTTTGCTTGTTGGTGAGTACTGTACCTACCTTTAATATGTATAAAGGCCTGTGAATATTTGTAACCCATATGCGACATGTGGTAATAGCCAGACCACTCAGCACCTTGTTAAACTTTTTTTTTTTTTTCTAATTCGTATATCAACTACTAGTGAGTACCTTCATATTTCCATGACAAGAAAA
Organism: Callinectes sapidus; assembly: GCA_020233015.1. Classification (NCBI taxonomy): domain Eukaryota; kingdom Metazoa; phylum Arthropoda; class Malacostraca; order Decapoda; family Portunidae; genus Callinectes; species Callinectes sapidus. The sequence goes on along the minus strand of CM035175.1, from coordinate 208,307 downwards.
CTATGGGGTCATACCAAGCAGACCTACTACATATTTTAATCATAAACATCCTGTAAAGTTATCTTAATATTGCAGGTGATGGTGGGTACCCCCTTGAGCGTCCCCTCATGGTGCCTGTGAGTGACCCACACACCCAGGCAGAGCATAGATATAACAAGGCTCTCACCAAAACAAGAGTGATTGTGGAGCAGACAATTGGCATACTCAAGAGTCGCTTCAG
>CM035175.1:195840-207987 GCA_020233015.1 Callinectes sapidus | reverse complement strand
AGAAATATATTAACTTTTATTGCAATTCATTTTTTATCTCTCAAAAATGCATACATTATCGCCTTTTCAGCCTTTTTAGGAAAATTAACATCTTATCTAAGAAAGACAATCTTTTTTATGTTAAGAAAAAAGGAATATATGCCATTTCAGGAAAAAAGTTTCTTTTCACCGAAAAAGTATTTTTTTCGATGATTTTCTGCTTATTTTATTGTTTTCATAAAAAAAAATGAATATTGTGACAATATACGTTTTTCTCAAAAATTTCATCAGTGACGTGTTTTTCAATGTTTTTAGGAGTATTAACGGCATTTTTCAAAAAACCCGCTTTTACAAGTATAATATATGCAATTTGTATAGAGACAAAATTTCTGCCTAAAAATTGATTTTTTCAATGTTTTTATATTAATTTCATTTATTGATGGAAGAAAACCGAAAAATACCTTCTTTTTTGCGACAATATTTCTTTTCTCTAAAATTGCACAAACTACCCATTTTTATGTTTTTATCCTTATTTTACGATAATATTTTTTTATCTTTAAAACTGCATAAATGACCCTTTTTTCAATGTTTTTCAGAGGTTAAGAAAATTTTATGTTTACCATCCAAAAGTGTGTTTTTTACTAATTTTCTTTTAATTTTCATGTTTTAATTAAAAACAAGACCAATACACTATATATTTTTTTTGCATTTAAAGTTACATAAACTACATTATTTAAACATTTTTATTGGTTTTAAGAACATTTTGAAGAAAATCCCTTTTTCATGTTACATAAAATGTAATTTATGTCCTTTCAATGAATCAAATATTTGTTTTTTTTTTAAATTGATTTTTCAGTGTTTTTTCTTAACATTTCCATGTTTTGCTGAAAAACGAAGAAAAAAGCAAGAAATATTTTAATTTTTCATTGCAATGAATTTTTTTTTGTCAAAATTTCATAAATTTTCCCCTTTTCAGCGTTCTTAGGAGAATTAACATCTCATCTAAGAACGACCATCTTTTTTTAGTTAAGAAAAAAGGAATATAAGCCATTACACGCAAAAAGTTTCTTTTTACCGAAAAAAGTGGATTTTTCGATGATTTTCTGCTTATTTCATTGTTTTCATAAAAAAACTAAAAACAATGAATATTGCAACAATATACTTTTTTCTCAAAAATTTCATAAATGACGTGTTTTTCACAAAACAAAACGTGTTTTACACAAAAACCCTTTTTACAAGTATAATTTATCCTATTTGTAAAAAAACAAAATTTTTGCCTAAAAAGGGAGTTTTTCAATGTTTTTATCTTATTTTCATTTGTTGGTGGAAGAAAACCGGAAAATACATTATTTTTTCCTACAATATTTCTTTTCCCTAAAATTGCACAAACTACCCATTTTTTATGTTTTTATCTTTATTTTACGATAATATATTTTTTTCTGTAAAACTGCATAAATGACCCTCTTCTCAATGTTTGTCAGAGATTTAGAAAAAAGTATGTTTTTACATCCAAAAGTGAGTTTTTCAGTAATTTTCTTTTATTTTTTATGTTTTAATTAAAAACAAGACAAATACACTATATATATTTTTTTGCATTAAAGTTACATAAACTATCTTATTTAAACCTTTTTATTGGTTTTAACAACATTTTGAAGAAAATCCCTTTTTCATGTTACATAAAATGTATTACAAGCTAATTCAATAAAAAAATATATATATTTCTTTTAGAAAAAGCAATTTTCAGTGTTTTTTCTTGACATTTCCATGTTTAGATTGAAAATAAAAGAAAAAACAAGAAATATTTTACTTTTATTGCAATTCATTTTTTTTCTCTCCATATTGCATCAATTATCCCCTTTTCAGCGTTTTAAGCAGAATTAACATCTCATGTAAGAAAGACCAATTTTTTTAGTTAAGAAGAAAGGAATATATGCCGTTTTACGAAAAAAAGTTCCTTTTTACCGAAATAATAGATTTTTTGATGATTTTCTGCTTATTTCATTGTTTTCATAAAAAACAAACAAAAAACAATGAATATTGCTACAATATACTTTTTTCTAAAAAATTTCATAAATGAGTTTTGTAACGTTTTTAGGAGTATTAAAATCATTTTACACAAAACCTTTTTTACATAATATATGCAATTTGTATAAAGACAAAATTTCTGCTTAAAAGTGACTTTTTCAAAGTTTTTATAATATTTTCATTTGTTGGTGGAAGAAAACCAAAAAATGCATTTTTTTTGCGACAATATTTCTTTTCTCTAAAATTGCACACACTACCCATTTTTATGTTTTTACCCTTATTTTACGATAATATATTTTTTTCTCTAAAACTGCATGAATGACTTTTTTCAAGGTTTTTAAGAGATTTAGAAAAAATTATGTTTTTACATCCAAAAGTGAGTTTTTCAGTAATTTTCTTTTAATGTTCATGTTTTAATTAAAAACAAGACCCACTATATATAAACATATAATTTTTTTTCTTTTTAAAGTTATAGAAACTACCCTATTTAAACCTTTTTATTGGTTTTAACATTATTTTGAAGAAAATCCCCTTGTCGTGTTACATAAAATGTAATACAAGCCATTTCAATGAAAAAAATATATATTTCTTTCAGAAAAAGGATTTTTCAGTGTTTTTCTTTACATTTCAATGTTTTGATTGAAAATGAAGGAAAAAGCAAGAATTATATTAACTTTTACTTCCATTCATTTTTTTTTTCTCTCAAAATGACATAAATTATCCCCTTTTCAGTGACTTTAGAAGAAATAACATCTCATCTAAGAAATACCATCTTTTTTTAGTTAAGAAGAAAGGCATATATGCAATTTCACGAAAAAAAGTTCCTTTTCACCCAAAAAGTAGATTTTTGGATGATTTTCTGTTTTTTTCACTGTTTTCATAAAAAAATAAACAAAAAAACAATGAATATTGCGACAATATACTTTTTTCTCAAAAATTTCATGAATGACGTGTTTTTCAACGTTTTTAGGAGTACTAATGTCATATTACAGAAAACCCGCTTTTACAAGTATAATATATGCAATTTGTATAAAGACAAAAATTCTCCCTAAAACGTGATTTTTTCAATGTTTTCATCTTATTTTCATTTGTTGGTGGAAAAAAACTAAAAATTACATTCGTTTTTGCAACAATATTTCTTTTCTCTAAAATTGCTCAAACTATCCATTTTTATGTTTTTATCCTTATTTTACAATAATATTTTTTTTCTCTAAAACTGCATAAATTACCCTTTTTTCAATGTTTTTCAGAGATTTAGAAAAAAAGTATGTTTTAGCATCCAAGAGTGAGTTTCTCAGTAATTTTTTTTTATAATTTTAATGTTTTAATTAAAAACAAGACCAATACACTTTATACTTTTTTCTCTTTAAAGTTACGTAAACTACTCTATTTAAACCTTTTTATTGGTTTTTACAACATTTTGAAGAAAATCCATTTTTCATGTTACATAAAATGCAATACAAGCCATTTCAATGAAAAAAGTATATATTTCTTCAAGAAAAAGGTTTTTCAGTGTTTTTCTTTACATTTCCATGTTTTGATTGAAAATGGAGTAAAAAGCAAGAAATCTATTAACTTTTATTGCAATTCATTTTTTTCTCTCTCAAAATTGCATAAATGATCCTCTTTTCAGCGTTTTTAAGAGAATTAACATCTCATCTAATAAAGATCATCTTTTTTTTTCAGTTAAAAAGAAAGGAATATATGGAATTTCACGAAAAAAGTTCTTTTTCACAGAAAAAAGTAGATTTTTCGATGATTTTTTGCTTATTTCATTGTTGTCATAAAAAAATAAACAAAAAACAATGAATATTACGACATTATATTTTTTGTAAAAAATTTCATAAATGACGTGTTTTTCAACGTTTTTAGGAGAATTAACGGCATTTTACACAAAACTCTCTTTTACAAGCATAATATATGCAATTTGTACAAAGAAAAAATTTTTCCCTAAAAAGTGACTTTTTCAATGTTTTTATATTATTTTCACTTGCTGGTGAAAAAAAAAAATTTTCCGACAATATTTTCTTTCTTTATAATTGCACAAACTACCCATTTTTATGTTTTAACCCTTATTTTACGATAATATATTTTTTTCTCTAAATCTGCCTAAATGACCCTTTTTTCAATGTTTTTCAGAGATTTAGAAAAAAAGTATGTTTTTACATACAAAAGTGAGATTTTCAGTAATTTTCTTTTAATGTTCATGTTTGAATTAAAAACAAGACCCACTATATACAATAAACACTATATATTTTTTTTCTTTTTAAAGTTACATAAACTTCCCAATTTAAACCTTTTTATTGATTTTAACAACATTTTAAAGAAAATCCCTTTTTCATGTTACATAAAATGTAATACAAGCCATTTTAATGAATAAAATATATATTTCTTTTAAAAAAAGGATTTTTCAGTGTTTTTTTTCTTTACATATCCATGTTTTGATTAAAAATGAAGAAAAAAGAAAGAAATATATTAACTTCTTATTGCAATTCATTTTTTTTTTTTCTCAAAACTGCATAAATTATCCCCTCTTCAGGGTTTTGAGGAGAATTAACATCTCAACTAAGACAGACCATCTTTTTTTAGTTAAGAAGAAAAGATTATAAGCCATTACACGAAAAAAGTTTCTTTTTAACGAAAAAAGTAGATTTTTCGATGATTTTCTTATTTCATTGCTTTAAAAACAAATAAACAAAAAACAATGAATATTGCGACAATATACTTTTTTCTTAAAAATTTCATAAATGACGTGTTTTTAAACGTTTTTAGGAGTGTTAACGGCATTTTACACAAAACCCACTTTTACAAATATAATATATGCAATTTGTATAAAGACAAAATTTCTGCGTAATAAGTGACTTTTTCAATGTTTTTATCTTATTTTCATATGTTGGTGGAAGAAAACCAAAAATACATTAATTTTTTCGACAATATTTCTTTTCTCTAAAATTGCACAAACTACCCATTTTGATGTTTTTATCCTTATTTTACGATAATATATTTTTTTTCTCTAGAACTGCATAAATAACCTTTTGTCGATGTTTTTCAGAGATTAAGAAGAAAGGTATATTTTAACATCCAAAAGTGAGTTTTTCTGTTATTTTCTTTTAATTTTCATGTTTTAATTAAAAACAAGACCAATACACTATACATTTTTTTCTCTTTAAATTTACATAAACAACCCTATTTAAACCTTTTTATCGGTTTTAACAACATTTTGAAGAAAATGTCTATTCCATGTTACATAAAATGTAATACAAGTTATTTGAATGAAAAAAATAAGTATTTCTTTTAGAAAAAGGATTTTTCACAGTTTTTTTCTTTACCTTTTTATGTTTTGATTGAAAATTAAGACAAAAGCAACAAATATTTTAACTTTTATTGCAATTCATTTTTTTTTCTCTCAAAAAAGCGTAATTTATCTCCTTTTTAGCGTTTCTAGGAAAATTAACATCTCATCTAAGAAAGAGTCTTTTTTTAGTTAAGAACAAAGAAATATATTCCAATACACGAAAAAGTTCTTTTTCACCGAAAAAGTAGATTTTTCGATGATTTTTTTGCTTATTTCATTGTTTTCATAAAAAATAAACAAAAAACAATGAATATTGCGACAATATACTTTTTTCGCAAAAATTTCATGAATGACGTGTTTTTCAACGTTTTTAGGAGTACTAATAGCATATTACAGAAAACCTTCTTTTACAAGTATTATATGTGCAATTTGTATCAAGACAAAATTTCTGCCTAAAAAGTGACTTTTTCAATGTTTTTCTCTCATTTTCATTTGTTGGTGAAAAAAAAAAATATCCTTTTTTGCGATTATATGTTTTGCCCTAAAATTGCACAAACTACCGATTTTTATTTACGATAATATTTTTTTTCTCTAAAACTGCATAAATGACCCTTTTTTCAATGTTTTTCAGATATTTAGAAAAAAAGGAAGTTTTTTCATCCAAAAGAGTTTTTCAGTAATTTTTTTTTAATTTCATGTTTTTTTTTTAAAACAAGACAAAATCACTATACATTTTTCTCATTAGAGTTACATACTCTACCCTATTTAAACCTTTTTATTGGTTTTAACAACATTTTGAAGAAAATTCCTTTTTCATGTTACATAAAATGTAATACAAGCCATTTCAATAAAAAAAAAATATATATTTATTTTAGAAAAAGGGTTTTTCAGTGTTTTTTCTTTACATTTCCATGTTTCGATTAAAAATGAAGAAAAAAGAAAGAAATATATTAACTTTTATTGCTATTCATTTGTTTCCCTTAAAATTGCATAAATTATCCCCTTTTCAGCGTTTTTAGGAGAATAAACATCTTATCAAAGAAAGACTATCTTTTTTTTTAGTTAAGGACAAAGGAATATATGCCATTTCATGAAAAAAGTTTCTTTTCACCAAAAAAGTAAATTTTTCAATGATTTTCTGCTTATTTAATTGTTTTCAAAATAAATAAACAAAAAACAATGAATATTGCGACAATATACTTTTTTCTCAAAAATTCCATAAATGACTTGTTTTTCAACATTTTTCGGAGTATTAACGGCATTTTACACAAAACCCCATTTTACAAGTATAATGTATGCAATTTGTACAAAGACAAAATTCCTGCCTAAAAACTGACATTTTCAATGTTTTTATAATATTTTCATTTGTTGGTGAAAAAAAATTTAAAAATATTTTTTTTTCCGACAATATTTCTTTTCTCTAAAATTGCACAAACTACCCATTTTTATGTTTTTACCCTTATTTTACAGTAATATATTTTCTCTGTAGAACTGCATAAATGACCCTTTTTTAATGGTTTTTAGAGATTTAGAAAAAAGTATATTTTTACATCCAAAAGTAAGATTTTCAGTAATTTTCTTTTAATTTTCATGTTTTAATTAAAAACAAGACCCACTATATATAAACACTATATATTTTTTTTCTCTTTAAAGTTACATAAACTACCCTATTTAATTAAACCTTTTTATTGGTTTTAACAACATTTTGAAGAAAATCCTTTTTTCATATTACATACAATGTGATACAAGCCATTTCAATAAATAAAAAAAATATTTCTTTTAGAAAAAGGATTTTTCAGTGTTTTTTCTTTACATTTCCATGTTTTGATTGAAAATTAAGGAAAAATCAAGAAATATATTAAATTTTATTTCAATTCATTTTTTCTCTCAAAATTGCATAAATTATCCCCTTTTCAGCCTTTTTAGAAGAATTACCATCTTTTCTAAGAAAGACCAATTTTTTTAGTTAAGTAGAAAGGAATATATGCCATTTCACGAAAAAAGTTCCTTTTCACAGAAAAAGTAAATTTTTTGATGATTTTCTGCTTATTTCATTTTTTTCTTTAAAAAAATAACAAAAAACAATGAATATAGCGACAATATAATATTTTCTGAAAAATTTCATAAATGACGTGCTTTTCAACGTTTTTATGTGTATTAACGATATTTTTAACAAAACCCTCTTTTACAAGTTTAACATATGCAACTTGTATACAGACAAAATTTCTGCCTAAAAATTGACTTTTTTAATGTTTTTATATTAATTTCATTTATTGATAGAAGAAAAGAAAAAAAAATATTTTTTTTTCGACAATATATTTTTTTTCTAAAATTGCACAAACTAACCATTTATATGTTTTTTTCCTTATTATATGATTTTTTTTCCCTCTAAAACTGCATAAATGACAGTTTTTTAAATGTTTTTCAGAGATTTAGTAAAATGTATGTTTTAACATCCAAAAGTGAGTTTTTCAGTAATTTTCTTTCAATTTTCATGTTTTAATTAAAAAAAAGACCAATACAATATTTTTTTTTCTCTTTATAGTTACATAAACTACATTATTTAAAGCTTTTCATTTGTTTTAACAACACTTTGAAGAAAATCATTTTTTCATGTTACATAAAATGTAATACAAGCCATTTCAATGAAAAAAATATATATTTCTTTTAGAAAAAGGATTTTTCCTTTTTTTACCTTACATTTCCATGTTTTGATTGAAAATGAAAGAAAAAGCAAGAAATATATTAACTTTTTATTGCAATTCATTTTTTTTCTCAAAATTGCATAAATTATCCCCTTTTCAGCGGTTTTAGGAGAATTAACATCTCATCTAAGAAAGACCATATTTTTTTAGTTAAGAAGAAAGGAATATAATCCTTTACACCAAAAAAGTTACTTTTCACCGAAAAACTTGATTTTTCGATGATTTTCTGCTTATTTCATTGTTTTCATAAAAAATAAACATAAACAATAAATATTGCGACAATGTATTTTTTCTCAAAAATTTCATAAATGACGTATTTTTCAACGTTTTTAGGAGTATCAACGGCATTAGACACAAAACGCCCTTTTACAAGTATAATATATGCAATTTGTATACTGACAAAATTTCTGCATAAAAAGTGACTTTTTCAATATTTTTATCTTATTTTCATATGTTGGTGGAAGAAACCGAAAAATATTTTCATTTTGCAGACAATATTTCTTTTCTCTAAAATTGCACAAACTACCCATTTTGATGTTTTTATTCTTATTTTACGATAATTTTTTTTTTTCTCTTAAACTGCATAAATAACTTTTTTTTAGATATTTTTCAGAGATTAAGAAAAAAGTATGTTTTTACATCCAAAATTGAGTTTTTCAGTTATTTTCTTTTAATTTTTATGTTTTAATTAAAAACAAGACCAATACACTATATATTTTTTTCTCTTTAAAGTTAAATAAACTACCCTATTTAAACCTTTTCATCAGTTTTAACAACATTTAAAAAAAAAAAATCCCTTTTTCATGTTACATAAAATGTAATACAAGCCATTTCAATGAAAAAAATGTATATTTGTTTTAGAAAAAGGATTTTTCACTGTTTTTTTCTTTACATTTCCATGTTTTGATTTAAAATGATGGTAAAAGCAAGAAATATATTAACTTTTATTGCAATTCATTTTTTTATCTCTCAAAAATGCATACATTATCCTCTTTTCAGCGTTTTTAGGAAAATTAACATCTTATCTAAGAAAGACCATTTTTTTTATGTTAAGAAAAAAGGAATATCTGCCATTTCACGAATAAAGATTCTTTTCACCGAAAAAGTAGATTTTTCGATGATTTTCTGCTTATTTTATTGTTTTTATAAAAAAATAAACAAAAAACTATGAATATTGTGACAATATACGTTTTTCTCAAAAAATTCATAAATGACGTGTTTTTCAACGCTTTTAGGAGTATTAACGGCATTTTTCAAAAAACCCTCTTTTAAAAGTATAATATATGCAATTTTTATAAAGACAAAATTTCTGCCTAAAAATTGACTTTTTGAATTTGATATTAATTTCATATATTGATGGAAGATAACCGAAAAATACCTTTTTTTTGCGACAATATTTCTTTTCTCTAAAATTGCACAAACTACCCATTTTCATGTTTTTTCCTTATTTTACGAAAATATATATTTTTTTCTTTAAAACTGCATAAATGACACTTTTTTCAATGTTTTTCAGATGTTCAGAAAATTTTGTTTTAACATCCAAAAGTGAGTTTTTCAGTAACTTTCTTTTAATTTTCATGTTTTAATTAAAAACAAGACCAATACACTATATATTTTTTTCTATTTAAAGTTACATAAACTACATTATTTAAACCTTTTTATTGGTTTTAAGAACATCTTGATGAAAATCCCTTTTTCATGTTACATAAAATGTAATGCATGCCATTTCAATGAATAAAATCTATATTTCTTTTTGAAAAAGGATTTTTCAGTGTTTTTTCTTTACATTTCCATGTTTTGATGTTCAGAAAAAAATATATATGCCATTTAACGAAAAAAACTTTCTTTCCACTGAAAAAGTGAATTTTTCGAGGATTTTCTGCTTATTTCATTGCATTCGTCGAAAAATAAACAAAAAACACTGAATATTGTGACAATATACATTTCTTTTCTGAAAAGAAATCATAAATTACGTGTTTTTTAACGTTTTCAGGAGAATTAACGGCATTTTACATAAAACCCACTTTTACAAGTATAATATATGCAATTTGAAAAAAAAGAAATATCTGCCTAAAAAGTGACTTTTTCAATATTTTTTTTTAATTTATTTGTTGGTGGAAGAAAACCAAAAGAATACATTCTTTTTCTCGACAATATTTTTTTTCTCTAAAATTGCACAAATTACCTATTTTTATGCTTTAATCCTTATTTTACGATTACATTTTTTTTTCTCCAAAACTGCATAAATGACCCTTTTTTCAATGTTTTTCGGAGATTTACAACTTTTAAAGGAAAATCTTTTCTTTTACGAAAAAAATATGATATTACACCAAAAGTCACTTTTTAATAATTTTCTATTAATTTCAATGTTTTGATTAAAAACATGAAAATAAACACTATATACATTTTCTTTCTCCGAAACTGTACAAAGTACCCATTTTTATCCTATTTGGACGTTTAGACACATTTTGTAGAAAACAACTTTTTCATGTAACAATATACTTTTTCTATATAAAATTTCATAAATTACGTTTATTTTTTATTTTTAAGAGTATTAACGATAATTTACATAAAATCACCTTAAACAAGTATAACATATGCGATTTGAAATATTCATTTTCCAACGTTTTTAAGGGTTTTACAATATTTTTATGACAAATCCATCATCTTTTAGAAAAAAAAGTATGTTTTTACCTCCAAAAAGAGTTTTTACGTAATTTTATATGAATTTCTATGTTTTAATTAAAAAAATGAAAAATATGCTATAGCGTATTGTTTTTGTGTTTAAAATTACATAATATTCCCTATTTAAACTTTTTTATTGGTTTTAAACACAATTTGAAGAAAATCCCTTTTTCATATTACAAAAAATGTAATACAAGCCATTTCAAGGTAAAAACTATATATTTCTTTCAGAAAAAGGATTTTTTAGTGTTTTTTTCTTTTCATTTCCATGATTTGATTGAAAATGAAAGAAAAAGCAAGAAATATATTAACTTTTTACTGCAATTCATTTTTTTTCTTTCAAAATTGCATAAATTATCCCTTTTCCAGCGTTTTTAAAATAAATAACATCTTATCTAAGAAAGACCAACTTTTTTTAGTTCAGAAAAAAGGAGTATATGCCATTTCACGAAAAAAAAAATAGATTTTACACCAAAAGTCACTTTTTAATAATTTTCTATTGATTTCAGTGTTTTCATTAAAAAAAGGAAAATAAATACTATATACATTTTATTTCTCTGAAACTGTACAAAATACCCATTTTTAACGTTTTTTGACGTTTAAACACATTTTGTAGAAAACAACTTTTTCATGTTACAATATAGTTTTTCTATCTAAAATTACATAAATTACGTTTTTTTTCAGTTTTTAAGAGCATTAACGGCAATTTACATAAAACACCCTTTTACAAGTATAACATATGCGATTTGAATTATCCATTTTTTAACAGTTTTAAGGGTTTTACAATATTTTTATGACAAATCCATCATCCCTTATAAGAAAAAGTATGTTTTTACCTCCAAAAGTAGGTTTTTAATTAATTTTCTATGAATTTCCATGTTTTAATTAAAAACATGAACAATATGCTATAGCGTATTGTTTTTCTATTTAAAGTTACATAAACTACCCTATTTAAATCTTTTTATTGGTTTTAACAACAATTTGAAGAAAATCACTTTTTTAAATGAAAAAAAATATATATTTCTTTTAGAAAAAAGAGTTTTTAGGGTTTTTTCTTTTCATTTTCATTTTTTGATTGAAAATGAAGGAAAAAAGCAAGAAATATATTAACATTTTATTAAAATTCATTTTCTTCTCTCAAAATTGCACAAATTATCCCCTTTCCTGCGCTTTTAGTATAATTAACAACTTATCTAAGAATGACCATCTTTTTTTTTTTACTTCAGAAAAAAGAAATATATGCCATTTAACGAAAAAAAACTTTCTTTTCACCGAAAAAGTGAATTTTCCGATGATTTTCTGCTTATTTCATTGCTTTCGTCGAAAAATAAACAAAAAACACTGAATATTGTGACAATATACATTTTTTTCTGAAAAGAAATCATAAATTACGTGTTTTTTAACTTTTTTAGGAGTATTAACGGCTTTTTAAACAAAACCCCCTTTTACAAGAATAAT
>CM035175.1:150318-167392 GCA_020233015.1 Callinectes sapidus | reverse complement strand
TTTCTTGCTTTTTCTTTCATTTTCAATCAAGTCATGGAAATAAAAAGAAAAAAACACTAAAAAATCCTTTTTCTAAAAGAAATATATAGTTTTTTACCTTGAAATGGCTTGTATTACATTTTTTGTAACATGAAAAAGGGATTTTCTTCAAATTGTGTTTAAAACCAATAAAAAAAGTTTAAATAGGGAAGATTATGTAATTTTAAACACAAAAACAATACGCTATAGCATATTTTTCATGTTTTTAATTAAAACATAGAAATTCATAGAAAATTACGTGAAAACTCACTTTTGGAGGTAAAAACATTTTTTTTTTTTTTTTTAAGATGATGGATTTGTCATAAAAATATTGTAAAACCCTTAAAAACGTTGGAAAATGAATAATTCAAATATGTTATACTTGTTTAATGGGATTTTATGTAAATTATCGTTAATACTCTTAAAAATTAAAAAAAACGTAATTTATGAAATTTTAGATAGAAAAAGTATATTGTTACATGAAAAAGTTGTTTTCTACAAAATGTGTCTAAACGTCCAAAAAGGTTAAAAATGGGTACTTTGTACAGTTTCTGAGAAAGATAATGTATATAGAGTTTATTTTCCTGTTTTTAATCAAAACATTGAAATCAATAGAAAAATATTGAAAAGTGACTTTTGGTGTAATATCAGATTTTTTTCGTAAAACAAAAGATTTTCCTTTAAAAGTTATAAATCTCCGAAAAACATTGAAAAAAGGGTCATTTATGCAGTTTTGGAGAAAAAAAAATGTTATCGTAAAATAAGGAATAAAGCATAAAAATAGGTAATTTGTGCAATTTTAGAGGAAAAAAATATTGTCGAGAAAAAGAATGTATTCCTTTGGGTTTCTTCCACCAACAAATGAAAAAAAGAAAAAAACATTGAAAAAATCACTTTTTAGCCAGATTTTTTTTTTTTTTCAAATTACATATATTATGCTTGTAAAAGTGGGTTTTACTTAAAATGCCGTTAACACTCCTAAAACCGTTAAAAAACACGTAATTTATGATTTCTTTTCAGAAAAAAAATGTATATTGTCACAATATTCAGTGTTTTTTGTTTATTTTTCGACGAAAGCAATGAAATAAGCAGAAAATCATCGAAGAATTCCCTCATTCAGTGAAAAGAAAGTTTTCTTCGTTAAATGGCATATATATTTTTTTCTGAACATCAAAACATGGAAATGTAAAGAAAAAACATTGAAAAATCCTTTTTCTAAAAGAAATATATATTTTATTCATTGAAATGGCATGTATTACATTTTATGTAACATGAAAAAGGGATTATCTTCAAAATGTTCTTAAAACCAATAAAAAGGTTTAAATAATTTAGTTTATGTAACTTTAAATAGAAAAAAATATATAGTGTATTGGTCTTGTTTTTAATTAAAACATAAAAATTAAAAGAAAGTTACTGAAAAACTCACTTTTGGATGTTAAAACAAAATTTTCTGAACATCTGAAAACATTGAAAAAAGGGTCATTTATGCAGTTTTAAAGAAAAAAAAATTATCGTAAAAAAAGGAAAAAAAAACATGAAAATGGGTAGTTTGTGCAATTTTAGAGAAAAGAAATATTGTCTCAAAAAAGAATGTATTTTTCGGTTTTCTTCCATCAATAAATGAAATTAATATCAAATTCAAAAAGTTAATTTTAAGGCAGAAATTTTGTCTTTATAAAAATTGCATATATTAAACTTGTAAAAGAGGGTTTTTTGAAAAATGCCGTTAATACTCCTAAAAGCGTTGAAAAACACGTCATTTATGAAATTTTTGAGAAAAACGTATATTGTCACAATATTGATAGTTTTTTGTTTTTATGAATACAATAAAATAAGCAGAAAATCATAGAAAAATCTACTTTTTCGGTGAAAAGAATTTTTTTTCGTGAAATGGCATATATTCCTTTTTTCTTAACATAAAAAAGATGGTCTTTCTTAGATAAGATGTTAATTTTCCTAAAAACGCTGAAAAGAGGATAATGAATGCATTTTTGAGAGAAAAAAAATGAATTGCAATAAAAGTTAATATATTTCTTGCTTTTACCATCATTTTAAATCAAAACATGGAAATGTAAAGAAAAAAACAGTGAAAAATCCTTTTTCTAAAAGAAATATATATATTTTTAATTGAAATGGCTTGTATTACATTTTATGTAACATGAAAAAGTGATTTTTTAAAAAATGTTGTTAAAACCGATGAAAAAGTTTAAATAGGGTAGTTTATTTAACTTTAAAGAGAAAAAAATATATAGTGTATTGGTCTTGTTTTTAATTAAAACATGAAAATCAAAAGAAAATAACTGAAAAACTCATTTTTGGATGTAAAAACATACTTTTTTCTTAATCTCTGAAAAATATCTAAAAAATGTTATTTATGCAGTTTAAGAGAAAAAAAATTATCGTAAAATAAGAATAAAAACATCAAAATGGGTAGTTTGTGCAATTTTAGAGAAAAAAATATTGTCGGCAAAATGAAAATATTTTTTGGTTTCTTCCACCAATATATGAAAATAAGATAAAAATATTGAAAACGTCACTTTTTATGCAGAAATTCTGTCTGTATACAAATTGCATATATTGTACTTGTAAAAGGGCGTTTTGTGTCTAATGCCGTTGATACTCCTAAAAACGTTGAAAAATACGTTATTTATGAAATTTTTGAGAAAAAAATACATTGTCGCAATATTTTATGTTTATGTTTATTTTTTATGAAAACAATGAAATAAGCAGAAAATCATCGAAAAATCAAGTTTTTCGGTGAAAAGGAACTTTTTTGGTGTAAAGGATTATATTCCTTTCTTCTTAACTAAAAAAAGATGGTCTATCTTAGTTGACATATTAATTCTCCTAAAACCGCTGAAAAGGGGATAATTTATGCAATTTTGAGAAAAAAAAAGAATTGCAATAAAAAGTTAAAATATTTCTTGCTTTTTCCTTCATTTTCAATCAAAACATGGAAATGTATGGTAAAAAAAGGGAAAATCCTTTTTCTAAAAGAAATATATATTTTTTTCATGGAAATGGCTTGTATTACATTTTATGTAACATGAAAAAATGATTTTCTTCAAAATGTTGTTAAAACAAATGAAAAGCTTTAAATAATGTAGTTTATGTAACTATAAAGAGAAAAAAAATATATTGTATTGGTCTTTTTTTTAATTAAAACATGAAAATTGAAAGAAAATTACTGAAAAACTCACTTTTGGATGTTAAACATACATTTTACTAAATCTCTGAAAAACATTTAAAAAACTGTCATTTATGCAGTTTTAGAGGAAAAAAAATCGTATAATAGTGAAAAAAAACATATAAATGTTTAGTTTGTGCAATTTTAGAGAAAAGAAATATTGTCGAAAAAAAAGATTTTTTTTCTTTTCTTCTATCAATAAAAGAAATTGATATAAAAACAATAAAAAAGTCACTTTTTAGGCAGAAATTTTGTCTGTATACAAGTTGCATATATTATACTTGTAAAAGAGGGTTTTGTTAAAAATGTCGTTAATACACATAAAAACGTTGAAAAACACGACATTTATGAAATTTTTCAGAAAATATTATATTGTCGCTATATTCATTGTTTTTTGTTATTTTTTAAAGAAAACAATGAAAAAAGCAGAAAATCATCAAAAAATTTACTTTTTCTGTGAAAAGGAACTTTTTTCGTGAAATGGCATATATTCCTTTCTTCTTAACTTTAAAAAAATTGGTCTTTCTTAGAAAAGATGGTAATTCTTCTAAAAAGGCTGAAAAAGGGATAATTTATGCAATTTTGAGAGAAAAAATGAATTGAAATAAAAGTTAACATATTTCTTGATTTTTCCTTAATTTTCAATCAAAACATGGAAATGTAAAGAAAAAACACTGAAAAATCCTTTTTCTAAAAGAAATATTTTTTTTTATTTATTGAAATGGCTTGTACCACATTGTATGTAATATGAAAAAAGGATTTTCTTCAAAATGTTGTTAAAACCAGTAAAAAGGTTTAATTAAATAGGGTAGTTTATGTAACTTTAAAGAGAAAAAAATATATAGTGTTTATATATAGTGGGTCTTGTTTTTAATTAAAACATGAAAATTAAAAGAAAATTACTGAAAAACTCACTTTTGGATGTTAAAACATACATTTTACTAAATCTCTGAAAAACATTTAAAAAACTGTCATTTATGCAGTTTTAGAGGAAAAAAAATCGTATGATAGGGAAAAAAACATATAAATGTTTAGTTTGTGCAATTTTAGAGAAAAGAAATATTGTCGAAAAAAATGATTTTTTTTCTTTTCTTCTATCAATAAATGAAATTAATATAAAAACATTAAAAAAGTCACTTTTTAGGCAGAAATTTTGTCTGTATACAAGTTGCATATATTATACTTGTAAAAGAGGGTTTTGTTAAAAATGTCGTTAATACACATAAAAACGTTGAAAAACACATTTATGAAATTTTTCAGAAAATATTATATTGTCGCTATATTCATTGTTTTTTGTTATTTTTTAAAGAAAACAATGAAAAAAGCAGAAAATCAACAAAAAATTTACTTTTTCTGTGAAAAGGAACTTTTTTTCGTGAAATGGCATATATTCCTTTCTTCTTAACTTTAAAAAAATTGGTCTTTCTTAGAAAATATGGTAATTCTTCTAAAAAGGCTGAAAAGGGGATAATTTATGCAATTTTGAGAGAAAAATGAATTGAAATAAAAGTTAACATATTTCTTGATTTTTCCTTAATTTTCAATCAAAACATGGAAATGTAAAGAAAAAACACTGAAAAATCCTTTTTCTAAAAGAAATATTTTGTTTATTTATTGAAATGGCTTGTATCACATTGTATGTAATATGAAAAAAGGATTTTCTTCAAAAAGTTGTTAAAACCAGTAAAAAGGTTTAATTAAATAGGGTAGTTTATGTAACTTTAAAGAGAAAAAAAATATATAGTGTTTATATATAGTGGGTCTTGTTTTTAATTAAAACATGAAAATTAAAAGAAAATTACTGAAAATCTTACTTACCATTAAAAAAGGGTCATTTATGCAGTTTTACAGAGAAAATATATTACTGCAAAATAAGGGTAAAAACATAAAAATGGGTAGTTTGTACAATTTTAGAGAAAAGAAATATTGTCAGAAAAAAAATATTTTTTTATTTTTTTTCACCAACAAATGAAAATATTATAAAAACATTGAAAATGTCACTTTTTAGGCAGAAATTTTGTCTTTGTACAAATTGCATATATTATACTTGTAAAATCGGGTTTTGTGTAAAATACCGTTAATACTCCTAAAAATGTTGAAAAACACGTCATTTATGAAATTTTTGAGAAAAAAGTATATGGTCGCAATATTCATTGTTTTTTGTTTATTTTTTTTAAACAATTAAATAAGCAGAAAATCATTGAAAAATTTACTTTTTTGGTGAAAAGAAACTTTTTTCGTGAAATGGCATATATTCCTTTGTCCTTAACTAAAAAAAAAGATAGTCTTTCTATGATAAGATGTTTATTCTCTTAAAACGCTGAAAAGGGGATAATTTGTGCAATTTTAAGGGAAAAAAAATGAATAGCAATAAAAGTTAATATATTTCTTTCTTTTTCCTTCATTTTCAATCGAAACATGGAAATGTAAAGAAAAAACACAGAAAAACCCTTTTTCTAAAAGAAATATATATATTTTTTTTATTGAAATGGCTTGTATTACATTTTATGTAACATGAAAAAGGAATTTTCTTCAAAATGTTGTTAAAACCAATAAAAAGGTTTAAATAGAGTAAAGTATGTAACTCTAATGAGAAAAATGTATAGTGTTTTTGTCTTTCTATGATAAGATGTTTATTCTCCTAAAAACGCTGAAAAGGGGATAATTTGTGCAATTTTAAGGGAAAAAAAATGAATAGCAATAAAAGTTAATATATTTCTTTCTTTTTCCTTCATTTTCAATCGAAACATGGAAATGTAAAGAAAAAACACAGAAAAACCCTTTTTCTAAAAGAAATATATATATCTTTTTATTGAAATGGCTTGTATTACATTTTATGTAACATGAAAAAGGAATTTTCTTCAAAATGTTGTTAAAACCAATAAAAAGGTTTAAATAGGGTAAAGTATGTAACTCTAATGAGAAAAATGTATAGTGTTTTTGTCTTGTTTTTAAAAAAAAACATGAAATTAAGAAAAAATTACTGAAAAACTCACTTTTGGATGTAAAAACATACTTTTTTCTAAATCTATGAAAAACATTGAAAAAGGGTCATTTAGGCAGATTTAGAGAAAAAAATATATTATCTTAAAATAAGGGTTAAAACAAAAATGGGTAGTTTGTGCAATTATAAAGAAAAAAAATATTGTCGGAAATTTTTTTTTTTTTTTAAAGCAAGTGAAAATAATATAAAAACATTGAAAAAGTCACTTTTTAGGCAAAATTTTTTCTTTGTACAAATTGCATATATTATGCTTGTAAAAGAGAGTTTTGTGTAAAATGCCGTTAATACTCCTAAAAACGTTGTAAAACACGTCATTTATGAAATTTTTTACAATAAATATAATGTCGTAATATTCATTGTTTTTTGTTTATTTTTTATGACAACAATGAAATAAGCAAAAAATCATCGAAAAATCTACTTTTTCTGTGAAAAAGAACTTTTTTCGTGAAATTCCATATATTCCTTTCTTCTTAACTGAAAAAAGATGATCTTTATTAGATGAGATGTTAATTCTCCTAAAAACGCTGAAAAGGGGATAATTTATGCAATTTTGAGAGAAAAAAAAATGAATTGCAATAAAAGTTAATAGATTTCTTGCTTTTTACTCCATTTTCAATCAAAACATGGAAATGTAAAGAAAAACACTGAAAAAACCTTTTTCTTAAAGAAATACATACTTTTTTCATTGAAATGGCTTGTATTGCATTTTATGTAACATGAAAAATGGATTTTCTACAAAATGTTGTAAAAACCAATAAAAAGGTTTAAATAGAGTAGTTTACGTAACTTTAAAGAGACAAAAGTATAAAGTGTATTGGTCTTGTTTTTAATTAAAACATTAAAATTATTAAAAAAAATTACTGAGAAACTCACTCTTGGATGCTAAAACATACTTTTTTTTCTAAATCTCTGAAAAACATTGAAAAAAGGGTCATTTATGCAGTTTAAGAGAAAAAAAATATTATTGTAAAATAAGGATAAAAACATAAAAATGGGTAATTTGAGCAATTTTAGAGAAAAGAAATATTGTTGCAAAAACGAATGTAATTTTTAGTTTTTTTCCACCAACAAATGAAAATAAAATGAAAACATTGAAAAAATCACGTTTTAGGCAGAAATTTTGTCTTTATACAAATTGCATATATTATACTTGTAAAAGCTGGTTTTCTGTAAAATGACATTAGTACTCCTAAAAACGTTGAAAAACACGTCATTCATGAAATTTTTGGGAAAAAAGTATATTGTCGGAATATTCATTGTTTTTTGTTTATTTTTTATGAAAACAGTGAAATAAAAAGAAAATCATCCAAAAATCTACTTTTTGGGTGAAAAAGAACTTTTTTTCGTGAAATTGCATATATGCCTTTCTTCTTAACTAAAAAAAGATGGTCTTTTTTAGATGAGATGTTATTTCTTCTAAAGTCACTGAAAACGGGATAATTTATGTCATTTTGAGAGAAAAAAAATTAATTGAAGTAAAAGTTAATATAATTCTTGCTTTTTCCTTCATTTTCAATCAAAACATTGAAATATAAAGAAAAACACTGAAAAATCCTTTTTCTGAAAGAAATATTTTTTTTTTTCATTGAAATGGCTTGTATTACATTTTATGTAACACGAAAAGGGGATTTTCTTCAATATGTTGTTAAAACCAATAAAAAGGTTTAAATAGGGTAGTTTCTGTAACTTTAAAAAGAAAAAAAAATATATGTTTATATATAGTGGGTCTTGTTTTTAATTAAAACATGAACACTAAAAGAAAATTACTGAAAAACTCACTTTTGGATGTAAAAACATAATTTTTTTCTAAATCTCTTAAAAACATTGAAAAAAGGGTCATTCATGCAGTTTTAGAGAAAAAAATATATTATTGTAAAATAAGGGTAAAAACATAAAAATGTGTAGTGTGTGCAATTTTAGAGAAAAGAAATATTGTCGCAAAAAAAAAAAAATGCATTTCTTGGTTTTCTTCCACCAACAAATGAAAATAATATAAAAACTTTGAAAAAGTCACTTTTTAGGCAGAAATTTTGTCTTTATACAAATTGCATATATTATACGTGTAAAAGGGGGTTTGTGTAAAATGATTTTAATGCTCCTAAAAACGTTGCAAAACTCATTTATGAAATTTTTTAGAAAAAAGTATATTGTAGCAATATTCATTGTTTTTTGTTTGTTTTTTTATAAAAACAATGAAATAAGCAGAAAATCATCAAAAAATCTATTATTTCGGTAAAAAGGAACTTTTTTCGTAAAACGGCATATATTCCTTTCTTCTTAACTAAAAAAAGATGGTCTTTCTTAGATGAGATGTTAATTCTCCTTAAAACGCTGAAAAGGGGATAATTGATGGAATATGGAGAGAAAAAAAATGAATTGCAATAAAAGTAAAAGATTTCTTGTTTTTTCTTTTATTTTCAATCTAAACATGGAAATGTCAAGAAAAAACACTGAAAATTGCTTTTTCTAAAAGAAATATATATATATTTTTTATTGAATTGGCTTGTAATACATTTTATGTAACATGAAAAAGGGATTTTCTTCAAAATGATGTTAAAACCAATAAAAAGGTTTAAATAAGATAGTTTATGTAACTTTAATGAAAAAATATATATATAGTGTATTTGTCTTGTTTTTACTTAAAACATACAAAATAAAAGAAAATTACTGAAAAACTCACTTTTGGATGTAAAAACATACTTTTTTCTAAATCTCTGACAAACATTGAGAAGAGGGTCATTTATGCAGTTTTACAAAAAAAAATATATTATCGTAAAATAAAGATAAAAACATAAAAAATGGGTAGTTTGTGCAATTTTAGGGAAAAGAAATATTGTAGGAAAAAATAATGTATTTTCCGGTTTTCTTCCACCAACAAATGAAAATAAGATAAAAACATTGAAAAACTCACTTTTTAGGCAAAAATTTTGTCTTTTTACAAATAGGTTAAATTATACTTGTAAAAAAGGTTTTTGTGTGAAACACGTTTTGTTTTGTGAAAAACACGTCATTTATGAAATTTTTGAGAAAAAAGTATATTGTTGCAATATTCCTTGTTTTTAGTTTTTTTTATGAAAACAATGAAATAAGCAGAAAATCATCGAAAAAACTACTTTTTCGGTGAAAAGGAACTTTTTTCGTTAAATGGAATTTATTCCTTTCTTCTTAACTAAAAAAAAAGATGGTCTTTCTTAGATGACATATTATTTCTCCTAAAAACGCTGAAAAGAGGATAATTTATGCAATTTTGAGAGAAAAAAAATTAATTGCAATAAAAATTTAATATATTTCTTGTTTTTTCCTACATTTTCAATCAAAACATGGAAATGTAAAGAGAAAACACTGAAAAATCCTTTTTCTAAAAGAAATGTGTATTGCTTTCATTGAAATGGCTTGTGTTACATTTTATGTAACATGAAAAAGGGATTTTCTTCAAAAATTTGTTAAAACCAATAAAAAGGTTCATTGGTCTTGTTTTTATTTAAAACATGAAAACTAAAAGAAAAATACTGAAGAACTTACTTTTGGATGTAAAAACATACTTTTTTCCTAAATCTCTGAAAAAGATTGAAAAAAGGGTCATATATGCAGTTTTAGAGAAAAAAATATATTATCGTAAAATAAGGATAAAAGCATAAAAATGAGTAGTTTGTGCAATTTTAGAGAAAACAAATATTGTCGCAAAAAAGAATATATTTTTTGGTTTTCTTCCACCAACAAATGAAAATGAGATAAAACATTGAAAATGTCACTTTTTAGGCAGAAATTTTGTCTTTATACAAATTGCATACATTATACTTGTATAAGAGGGTTTTGTGTAAAATGCTGTTAATACTGGTAAAAACGTTGTAAAACACGTCATTTATGAAAATTTCGAGAAAAAAGTATATTGTCGCAATTTACATTGTTTTTTGTTTATTTTTTATGAAAACAATGAAATAAGCAGAAAATCATCGAAAAATCCACTTTTTTCGGTAAAAAGAAACTTTTTTCGTGTAATGGCTTATATTCCTTTTTTCTTAACTAAAAAAAGATGGTCTTTCTTAGATGAGATGTTAATTCTCCTAAGAATGCTAAAAAGGGGAAAATTTATGCAATTTTGAGAGAAAAACAATGAATTGCAATGAAAAATTAAAATATTTCTTGCTTTTTTCTTCTTTTTTCAGTAAAACATGGAAATGTTAAGAAAAAACACTGAAAAATCCCTTTTCTAAAAAAAACATTTATTTTATTCATTGAAAGGGCATGTATTACATTTTATGTAACATGAAAAAGGGATTTTCTTCAAAAGGTTCTTAAAACCAATAAAAATGTTTAAATAACGTAGTTTATGTAACTTTAAATACAAAAAATATATATAGTGTATTGGTCTTGTTTTTAATTGAAACATGAAAATTAAAAGAAAATTACTAAAAAAAAACTCACTTTTGGATGGAACACATAAAATTTTCTAAACCTCTGAAAAACATTGAAAAAAGTGTCATTTATGCAGTTTTAAAGATAAAAAAATATTATCGTAAAATAAGGATAAAAACATAAAAATGGGTAGTTTGTGCAATTTTAGAGAAAAGAAATATTGTCAAAAAAATGAATGTATTTTTGGTTTTCTTCCACCAACATATGAAAATAAGATAAAAACATTGAAAAAGTCACTTATTACGCAGAAATTTTGTCTTTATACAAATTGCATATATTATACTTGTAAAAGAGGGTTTTGTGTAAAATGCCGTTAACACTCCTAAAAACGTTTAAAAACACGTCATTTATGAAATTTTTAAGAAAAAAGTATATTGTCGCAATATTCATTGTTTTTTTTATATATTTTTTTTAAAGCAATGAAATAAGAAAATCATCGAAAAATCTACTCTTTCGTTAAAAAGAAACTTTTTTCGTGTAATGGCTTATAATCCTTTCTTCTTAACTAAAAAAAGATGGTCTGTCTTAGTTGAGATGTTAATTCTCCTCAAAACCCTGAAAAGGGGATAATTTATGCAATTTTGAGAAAAAAATATGAATTGCAATAAGAAGTTAATATATTTCTTTCTTTTTTCCTCATTTTTAATCAAAACATGGAAATGTAAAGAAAAAAACACTGAAAAATCCTTTTTTTAAAAGAAATATATATTTTATTCATTGAAATGGCTTGTATTACATTTTATGTAACATGAAAAAGATATTTTCTTCAAAATGTTGTTAAAATCAATAAAAAGGTTTAAATTGGGTAGTTTATGTAACTTTAAAAAGAAAAAAAATATATAGTGTTTATTGTAAACTCACTTTTGGATGGTAAACATAAAATTTTCTGAACCTCTGAAAAACATTGAAAAATGGGTCATTTCTGCAGTTTTAAAGATAAAAAAATATTATCGTAAAATAAGGATAAAAATATAAAAATGGGTAGTTCGTGCAATTTTAGAGAAAAGAAATATTGTCGCAGAAAAGAAGGTATTTTTCGGTTTTCTTCCATCAATAAATGAAATTAATATAAAAACATTGAAAAAATCTATTTTTAGGCAGAAATTTTGTCTTGATACAAATTGCATATATTATACTTGTAAAAGAGGGTGTTTTGAAAAATGCCGTTAATACTCCTAAAAACATTGAAAAACACGTCACTTATGAAATTTTTGAGAAAAACGTATATTGTCACAATATTCATTTTTTTTTTATGAAAACAATAAAATAAGCAGAAAATCATCGAAAAATATACTTTTTCGGTTAAAAGAAAGTTTTTTCGTGAAATGGCATATATTCCTTTTTTCTTAACATAAAAAAGATTGTCTTTCTTAGATAAGATGTTAATTTTCCTAAAAAGGCTGAAAAGGCGATAATGTATGCATTTTTGAGAGAAAAAATGAATTGCAATAAAAGTTTATATATTTCTTGCTTTTACCTTAATTTTCAATCAAAACATGGAAATGTAAAGAAAAAAACAGTGAAAAATCCTTTTTCTAAAAGAAATATATATTTTTTTATTGAAATGGCTTCTATTACATTTTATGTAACATGAAAAAGGGATTTTCTTCAAAATGTTGTTAAAACCGATAAAAAAAGTTTAAATAGGGTAGTTTATGTAACTTTAAAGAGAAAAAAAATATATAGTGTATTGGTCTTGTTTTTAATTAAAACATGAAAATTAAAAAAAAAAAAAAAAACTGAAAAACTCACTTTTAGATGTAAAAACATACTTTTTTTCTTAATCTCTGAAAAACATCTAAAAAACGTTATTTATGCAGTTTAAAAGAAAAAAAATATCATAAAATTAGAATGAAAACATCAAAATGGGTACTTTGTGTAATTTTAGAGAAAAGAAATATTGTCGGCAAAATTAATGCATTCTTTTAGTTTTCTTCCACCAACAAATGAAAATAAGATAAAAACATTGAAAAAGTCACTTTTTATGCAGAAATTTTGTCTCTATACAAATTGCATATATTATACCTGTAAAAGGGCGTTTTGTGTCTAATGCCGTTATTACTCCTAAAAACGTTGAAAAACACGTCATTTATGAAATTTTTGAAAAAAAATACATTGTCGCAATATTCTTTTTTTTTTATGAAAACAATGAAATAAGCAGAAAATCATCGAAAAATCAACTTTTTCGGTGAAAAGGAACTTTTTTGATGTAATGGATTATATTCCTTTCTTCTTAACTAAAAAAAGATGGTCTTTCTTAGATGAGATGTTAATTGTTCTAAAAACGCTGAAAAGGGGATAATTTATGCAATTTTGATAAAAAAAAAAATGAATTGCAATTAAAAGATAATATATTTCTTGCTTTTTCCTTCATTTTCAATCAAAACATGGAAATGTAAAGTATAAACACGGAAAAATCCTTTTTCTAAAAGAAATATATATTTTTTTCCTTGAAATGGCTTGTATTACATTTTATGTACCATGAGAAAATGATTTTCTTAAAAATGTTGTTAAAAACAATGAAAAGCTTTAAATAATGTAGTTTATGTAACTTTAAAGAGAAAAGAATATATATTGTATTGGTCTTTTTTTTAAATTAAAACATGAAAATTAAAAGAAAATTACTGAAAAACTCACTTTTGGATGTTAAAACATACTTTTTAGTAAATCTCTGAAAAACATTGAAAAAACGGTCATTTATGCAGTTTTAGAGAAGAAAAATAATAGGGAAAAAAAATAAAAATGGTTAGTTTGTGCAATTTTAGAGAAAAGAAATATTGTCGAAAAAAAAAAAATGATTTTTTTGTTTTCTTCTATCAATAAATGAAATTAATATAAAAACATTGAAAAAGTCACTTTTTAGGCAGAAATTTTGTCTGTATACAAATTGCATATATTATACTTGTAAAAGAGGATTTTGTTAAAAATGTCGTTATTACTCCTAAAAACGTTGAAAAACATGTCATTTATGAAATTTTTGAGAAAATAGTATATTGTCGCAATATTCATTGTTTTTTGTTAATTTTTTATGAAAACAATGAAATAAGCAGAAAATCATCAAGAAATCTACTTTTTCAGTGAAAAAGAACTTTTTTTCGTGAAATGACGTATATTCCTTTCTTCTTAACTAAAAAAAATTTGGTCTTTCTTAGAAAAGATGGCAATTCTCCTAAAAACGCTGAAAAGGGGATAATTTATGCAATTTTGAGAGAAAAAAAAAGAATTCAAATAATAGTTAATATAATTCTTGATTTTTCCTTAATTTTCAATAAAAACATGGAAATGTAAAGAAAAAACACTGAAAAATCCTTTTTCTAAAAGAAATATATATATTTTTTTTTATTGAAATGGCTTGTATTACATTGTATGTAATATGAAAAAAGGATTTTCTTCGAAATGTTGTTAAAACCAAAAAAAGGTTTAATTAAATAGGGTAGTTTATGTAACTTTAAAGATAAAAAAATATATAGTATTTATATATAGTGGGTCTTGTTTTTAATTAAAACATGAAAATTAAAAGAAAATTACTGAAAATCTCACTTTTGGATGTAAAAACATACTTTTTTCTAAATCTCTAAAAACCTTGGAAAAAGGGCCATTTGTGCAGTGTTACAGAAAAAATATATAATTGTAAAATAAGGGTAAAAACATAAAAGTGGGTAGTTTGTGCAATTTTAGAGAAAAGAAATATTTTCGGAAAAAAAAATATTTTTAAATTTTTTTTCACCAGCAAATGAAAATATTATAAAAACATTGAAAATGTCACTTTTTTGGCAGAAATTTTGTCTTTGTACAAATTGCATATATTATAGTTGTAAAAGAGGGTTTTGTGTAAAATGCCGTTAATACTCCTAAAAACGTTGAAAAAGACGTCAATTATGAAATTTTTGAGAAAAAAGTATATTGCCATAATATTTTTTTTTTATGAAAACAATGAAATAAGCAAAAAATCATCGAAAAATCTACTTTTACGGTGAAAAGGAACTTTTTTCGTGTAATGGAATATATTCCTTTGTTCTTAACTAAAAAAAGATAGTCTTTCTTAGATGATTAGTACACACACACATACATACATATATATACACACACACACACACACACACTGCTGCAATTGGCTATTGCCTTCTCCTCCTTATTCTGGTTACTACGTGGACTACCAGATACTGACTCTCTCCCATGTCCCGGGGTAAGGGATTATTCCCCCACAGGCTCAAAGGCCAAGGAGACGGGAGATGAGCGCCCGCAGCTACGCGCTGATACAGCGTAAGCCCCACACTTACTTTTTTCTTAGATGAGATGTTAATTCTCCTAAAAACGCTTAAAAGAAGATAATATGTTTTTTTTTTAGAGAAAAAAAATGAATTGCAATATACATTGTTTTTTGTTTATTTTTTTATGAAAACAATGAAATAAGCAGAAAATCATCGAAAAATCCTCTTTTTTCGGTAAAAAGAAACTTTTTTCGTGTAATGGCTTATATTCCTTTTTTCTTAACTAAACAAAGATGGTCTTTCTTAGATGAGATGTTAATTCTTCTAAAAACACTGAAGAGGGGATAATTTATGCAATTTTGAGAGAAAAAAAAAGAATTGCAATAAAATTTTAATATATTTCTTGCTTTTTTCTTTGTTCTCTTTTAATTGCCATGTTTTGATTGAAAATTAAGGAAAAAGGAAGAAGTACACTAACATTTTATTGCAATTCATTTTTTTTCTCTGAAAATTGCATAAGTTATCCCCCTTTCAGCGTTTTAAAGAGTATTAACGTCTTATCTAAGAGATATAGTATTTTTTAGGTAAAAAAAAAAAAAGAAGGAATATATGCCATCTCACTAAAAATGTTCCTTTTCCCCGCAAAAGTAAATTTTTCAATAATTCTCTTCCTATTTCATTGTTTTCATTGAAAACAAACAAAAAACAATGAATAATGCGATAATATACTTTTTGCTCTAAAACTTCATAAATTAGGTCTTTTCAACTTTTTTAGGAGTATTAACAGAATTTTACACAAAACTCCCTTTTTCAAGTATAATATAATATGCAATTTGAATAAAGACAAAAATTCTGCCTAAAAAGTGACTTTTTATATGTTTTTCAATTTTTTTTTATTTGTTAATGGAATAATTGCAAAATATAGATACTTTTTTTACGACAATATATTTATTTTTGTTTAAAATTGAACAAATTACCCATTTTTATGTTTTTATCCGTATTTAACGAAAATATGTTTTTTATTCTCTAAAGCTCCATAAATCGCCGTTTTTCAACGTTTTTTGAAGATTTATAAATTTTCCAGGAAAACCCTCTTGTGTAGAAAGAAAGTATGATTTTACTGGAAAAGTGATTTTTCAATAATTTTCTTTTGATTTCAATGAAATTAAATATAAGCTCTTTCAAGCGAAGAAGTATATCTTTCAGAAAACGGATTTTTCAGTGTTTTTCTTTTCATTTCCATGTTTTGATTGAAAATTAAGGAAAGTGCAGGAAATATATTAAATTTTTATGGCAATTCATTTTTTTTTTCAGTGCAAACTGCATAAATTATCCCACTTTCAGCATTTTTTAAGAGTATTAACATCTTATCTAAGATGTAGTCTTTTTTAGGGAGAAAAAAGATAAATATATGCCATCTCACGAATAAAGTTCCTTTTCACCGAAAAAGTGAGTTTTTCAATGATTCTCTTCCTATTTCATATTTTTCATGGAAAACAAACAAAAAACAATTATTATTTCGATAATATACTTTTATCTCTAAAACTTCATAAATTAGTTCTTTTTCAACGTTTTTAGGAGTATTAACAGTATTTTATACAAAACCCCTTTTTACAAGTATAATATATGCAATTTTAATACAGACAAAAATTCTGCCTAAAATGTGACTTTTTTTCATCTTATTTTTTTTCATCTTATTTTTTTTCATCTTATTTTTTTCAGTTTTTCATCTTATTTTTATTTGTTGATGTAAGAAAAGCAAAAAAAAAAAAAAACTTTTTTACGACAATTTTTTTTCTATAATTGCACAAATTACCCATTTTATAATTTTAAACGTATTTTACGACAATATTTTTTTTCTCTCTATAGCAGAAAAAATAGCCTTTTTTAATATTCTTTCGGATATTTACAACTTTTCAAGGAAAAATAAACATCTCTTTTAGAAACAAAGTATTATTTTTCTCCAACTGCAATTTTTCAATATTTTTTGTTAATTTCAATAAAATTTAATAAAAGCCATTTCAAGGAAAAAATATTTATTTTAGAAAACAAATTTTTTAGTGTTTTGTTTTCATTTCCACGTTTTGATTGAAAATGAAGGAAAAAGCAAGAAATATATTAACTTTTTATTGCAATTAATTTTTTGCCTGAAAATTGCATAAATTATCCTATTTTCAGCGTTATTAAGAGTATTAACATCTTATCTAAGAAATGTAGTCTTTTTAGTTAAAAAAAAAA
>CM035175.1:60685-70860 GCA_020233015.1 Callinectes sapidus | reverse complement strand
CATCTTATCAAAGAAAGACTATCTTTTTTTTTAGTTAAGGACAAAGGAATATATGCCATTTCATGAAAAAAGTTTCTTTTCACCAAAAAAGTAAATTTTTCAATGATTTTCTGCTTATTTAATTGTTTTCAAAATAAATAAACAAAAAACAATGAATATTGCGACAATATACTTTTTTCTCAAAAATTCCATAAATGACTTGTTTTTCAACATTTTTCGGAGTATTAACGGCATTTTACACAAAACCCCATTTTACAAGTATAATGTATGCAATTTGTACAAAGACAAAATTCCTGCCTAAAAACTGACATTTTCAATGTTTTTATAATATTTTCATTTGTTGGTGAAAAAAAATTTAAAAATATTTTTTTTTCCGACAATATTTCTTTTCTCTAAAATTGCACAAACTACCCATTTTTATGTTTTTACCCTTATTTTACAGTAATATATTTTCTCTGTAGAACTGCATAAATGACCCTTTTTTAATGGTTTTTAGAGATTTAGAAAAAAGTATATTTTTACATCCAAAAGTAAGATTTTCAGTAATTTTCTTTTAATTTTCATGTTTTAATTAAAAACAAGACCCACTATATATAAACACTATATATTTTTTTTCTCTTTAAAGTTACATAAACTACCCTATTTAATTAAACCTTTTTATTGGTTTTAACAACATTTTGAAGAAAATCCTTTTTTCATATTACATACAATGTGATACAAGCCATTTCAATAAATAAAAAAAATATTTCTTTTAGAAAAAGGATTTTTCAGTGTTTTTTCTTTACATTTCCATGTTTTGATTGAAAATTAAGGAAAAATCAAGAAATATATTAAATTTTATTTCAATTCATTTTTTCTCTCAAAATTGCATAAATTATCCCCTTTTCAGCCTTTTTAGAAGAATTACCATCTTTTCTAAGAAAGACCAATTTTTTTAGTTAAGTAGAAAGGAATATATGCCATTTCACGAAAAAAGTTCCTTTTCACAGAAAAAGTAAATTTTTTGATGATTTTCTGCTTATTTCATTTTTTTCTTTAAAAAAATAACAAAAAACAATGAATATAGCGACAATATAATATTTTCTGAAAAATTTCATAAATGACGTGCTTTTCAACGTTTTTATGTGTATTAACGATATTTTTAACAAAACCCTCTTTTACAAGTTTAACATATGCAACTTGTATACAGACAAAATTTCTGCCTAAAAATTGACTTTTTTAATGTTTTTATATTAATTTCATTTATTGATAGAAGAAAAGAAAAAAAAATATTTTTTTTTCGACAATATATTTTTTTTCTAAAATTGCACAAACTAACCATTTATATGTTTTTTTCCTTATTATATGATTTTTTTTCCCTCTAAAACTGCATAAATGACAGTTTTTTAAATGTTTTTCAGAGATTTAGTAAAATGTATGTTTTAACATCCAAAAGTGAGTTTTTCAGTAATTTTCTTTCAATTTTCATGTTTTAATTAAAAAAAAGACCAATACAATATTTTTTTTTCTCTTTATAGTTACATAAACTACATTATTTAAAGCTTTTCATTTGTTTTAACAACACTTTGAAGAAAATCATTTTTTCATGTTACATAAAATGTAATACAAGCCATTTCAATGAAAAAAATATATATTTCTTTTAGAAAAAGGATTTTTCCTTTTTTTACCTTACATTTCCATGTTTTGATTGAAAATGAAAGAAAAAGCAAGAAATATATTAACTTTTTATTGCAATTCATTTTTTTTCTCAAAATTGCATAAATTATCCCCTTTTCAGCGGTTTTAGGAGAATTAACATCTCATCTAAGAAAGACCATATTTTTTTAGTTAAGAAGAAAGGAATATAATCCTTTACACCAAAAAAGTTACTTTTCACCGAAAAACTTGATTTTTCGATGATTTTCTGCTTATTTCATTGTTTTCATAAAAAATAAACATAAACAATAAATATTGCGACAATGTATTTTTTCTCAAAAATTTCATAAATGACGTATTTTTCAACGTTTTTAGGAGTATCAACGGCATTAGACACAAAACGCCCTTTTACAAGTATAATATATGCAATTTGTATACTGACAAAATTTCTGCATAAAAAGTGACTTTTTCAATATTTTTATCTTATTTTCATATGTTGGTGGAAGAAACCGAAAAATATTTTCATTTTGCAGACAATATTTCTTTTCTCTAAAATTGCACAAACTACCCATTTTGATGTTTTTATTCTTATTTTACGATAATTTTTTTTTTTCTCTTAAACTGCATAAATAACTTTTTTTTAGATATTTTTCAGAGATTAAGAAAAAAGTATGTTTTTACATCCAAAATTGAGTTTTTCAGTTATTTTCTTTTAATTTTTATGTTTTAATTAAAAACAAGACCAATACACTATATATTTTTTTCTCTTTAAAGTTAAATAAACTACCCTATTTAAACCTTTTCATCAGTTTTAACAACATTTAAAAAAAAAAAATCCCTTTTTCATGTTACATAAAATGTAATACAAGCCATTTCAATGAAAAAAATGTATATTTGTTTTAGAAAAAGGATTTTTCACTGTTTTTTTCTTTACATTTCCATGTTTTGATTTAAAATGATGGTAAAAGCAAGAAATATATTAACTTTTATTGCAATTCATTTTTTTATCTCTCAAAAATGCATACATTATCCTCTTTTCAGCGTTTTTAGGAAAATTAACATCTTATCTAAGAAAGACCATTTTTTTTATGTTAAGAAAAAAGGAATATCTGCCATTTCACGAATAAAGATTCTTTTCACCGAAAAAGTAGATTTTTCGATGATTTTCTGCTTATTTTATTGTTTTTATAAAAAAATAAACAAAAAACTATGAATATTGTGACAATATACGTTTTTCTCAAAAAATTCATAAATGACGTGTTTTTCAACGCTTTTAGGAGTATTAACGGCATTTTTCAAAAAACCCTCTTTTAAAAGTATAATATATGCAATTTTTATAAAGACAAAATTTCTGCCTAAAAATTGACTTTTTGAATTTGATATTAATTTCATATATTGATGGAAGATAACCGAAAAATACCTTTTTTTTGCGACAATATTTCTTTTCTCTAAAATTGCACAAACTACCCATTTTCATGTTTTTTCCTTATTTTACGAAAATATATATTTTTTTCTTTAAAACTGCATAAATGACACTTTTTTCAATGTTTTTCAGATGTTCAGAAAATTTTGTTTTAACATCCAAAAGTGAGTTTTTCAGTAACTTTCTTTTAATTTTCATGTTTTAATTAAAAACAAGACCAATACACTATATATTTTTTTCTATTTAAAGTTACATAAACTACATTATTTAAACCTTTTTATTGGTTTTAAGAACATCTTGATGAAAATCCCTTTTTCATGTTACATAAAATGTAATGCATGCCATTTCAATGAATAAAATCTATATTTCTTTTTGAAAAAGGATTTTTCAGTGTTTTTTCTTTACATTTCCATGTTTTGATGTTCAGAAAAAAATATATATGCCATTTAACGAAAAAAACTTTCTTTCCACTGAAAAAGTGAATTTTTCGAGGATTTTCTGCTTATTTCATTGCATTCGTCGAAAAATAAACAAAAAACACTGAATATTGTGACAATATACATTTCTTTTCTGAAAAGAAATCATAAATTACGTGTTTTTTAACGTTTTCAGGAGAATTAACGGCATTTTACATAAAACCCACTTTTACAAGTATAATATATGCAATTTGAAAAAAAAGAAATATCTGCCTAAAAAGTGACTTTTTCAATATTTTTTTTTAATTTATTTGTTGGTGGAAGAAAACCAAAAGAATACATTCTTTTTCTCGACAATATTTTTTTTCTCTAAAATTGCACAAATTACCTATTTTTATGCTTTAATCCTTATTTTACGATTACATTTTTTTTTCTCCAAAACTGCATAAATGACCCTTTTTTCAATGTTTTTCGGAGATTTACAACTTTTAAAGGAAAATCTTTTCTTTTACGAAAAAAATATGATATTACACCAAAAGTCACTTTTTAATAATTTTCTATTAATTTCAATGTTTTGATTAAAAACATGAAAATAAACACTATATACATTTTCTTTCTCCGAAACTGTACAAAGTACCCATTTTTATCCTATT
Organism: Callinectes sapidus; assembly: GCA_020233015.1. NCBI lineage: Eukaryota > Metazoa > Arthropoda > Malacostraca > Decapoda > Portunidae > Callinectes > Callinectes sapidus. The sequence goes on along the minus strand of CM035175.1, from coordinate 66,733 downwards.
TGGACGTTTAGACACATTTTGTAGAAAACAACTTTTTCATGTAACAATATACTTTTTCTATATAAAATTTCATAAATTACGTTTATTTTTTATTTTTAAGAGTATTAACGATAATTTACATAAAATCACCTTAAACAAGTATAACATATGCGATTTGAAATATTCATTTTCCAACGTTTTTAAGGGTTTTACAATATTTTTATGACAAATCCATCATCTTTTAGAAAAAAAAGTATGTTTTTACCTCCAAAAAGAGTTTTTACGTAATTTTATATGAATTTCTATGTTTTAATTAAAAAAATGAAAAATATGCTATAGCGTATTGTTTTTGTGTTTAAAATTACATAATATTCCCTATTTAAACTTTTTTATTGGTTTTAAACACAATTTGAAGAAAATCCCTTTTTCATATTACAAAAAATGTAATACAAGCCATTTCAAGGTAAAAACTATATATTTCTTTCAGAAAAAGGATTTTTTAGTGTTTTTTTCTTTTCATTTCCATGATTTGATTGAAAATGAAAGAAAAAGCAAGAAATATATTAACTTTTTACTGCAATTCATTTTTTTTCTTTCAAAATTGCATAAATTATCCCTTTTCCAGCGTTTTTAAAATAAATAACATCTTATCTAAGAAAGACCAACTTTTTTTAGTTCAGAAAAAAGGAGTATATGCCATTTCACGAAAAAAAAAATAGATTTTACACCAAAAGTCACTTTTTAATAATTTTCTATTGATTTCAGTGTTTTCATTAAAAAAAGGAAAATAAATACTATATACATTTTATTTCTCTGAAACTGTACAAAATACCCATTTTTAACGTTTTTTGACGTTTAAACACATTTTGTAGAAAACAACTTTTTCATGTTACAATATAGTTTTTCTATCTAAAATTACATAAATTACGTTTTTTTTCAGTTTTTAAGAGCATTAACGGCAATTTACATAAAACACCCTTTTACAAGTATAACATATGCGATTTGAATTATCCATTTTTTAACAGTTTTAAGGGTTTTACAATATTTTTATGACAAATCCATCATCCCTTATAAGAAAAAGTATGTTTTTACCTCCAAAAGTAGGTTTTTAATTAATTTTCTATGAATTTCCATGTTTTAATTAAAAACATGAACAATATGCTATAGCGTATTGTTTTTCTATTTAAAGTTACATAAACTACCCTATTTAAATCTTTTTATTGGTTTTAACAACAATTTGAAGAAAATCACTTTTTTAAATGAAAAAAAATATATATTTCTTTTAGAAAAAAGAGTTTTTAGGGTTTTTTCTTTTCATTTTCATTTTTTGATTGAAAATGAAGGAAAAAAGCAAGAAATATATTAACATTTTATTAAAATTCATTTTCTTCTCTCAAAATTGCACAAATTATCCCCTTTCCTGCGCTTTTAGTATAATTAACAACTTATCTAAGAATGACCATCTTTTTTTTTTTACTTCAGAAAAAAGAAATATATGCCATTTAACGAAAAAAAACTTTCTTTTCACCGAAAAAGTGAATTTTCCGATGATTTTCTGCTTATTTCATTGCTTTCGTCGAGAAATAAACAAAAAAAAATTAATATTGTGACAATATACATTTTTTTTTCTAAAAAGAAATCATAAATTACGTGTTTTTTAACGTTTTTAGGAGTATTAACGGCATTTTAAACAAAACCCCCTTTTACAAGTATAATATATGCAATTTGAATAAAAAAGAAAATTCTGCCTAAAAAGTGACTTTTTCAATGTTTTTTTCTTATTTTCATTTGTTGGTGGAAGAAAACAAAAAAAAATACATTTTTCTTCTCGACACTATTTTTTTTCTCTAAAATTGCACAAATAACCTATTTTTATGCTTTTAACCTTATTTTACGATAGCATTTTTTTTTTCTCCAAAACAGCATAAATGACCCATTTTGCAATGTTTTTTGGAGATTTACAAATTTTAAAGGAAAATCTTTTCTTTTACGGAAAAAAAATATGATATTACACCCAAAGGCACTTTTTAATAATTTTCTATTGATTTCAATGTTTTGATTAAAAACAGGAAAATAAACACTAAATAAATTGTCTTTCTCCGAAACTGTACAAAGTACCCATTTTTAACCTTTTTGGACGTTTAGACATATTTTGTAGAAAACAACTTTTTCATGTTACAATATACTTTTTCTATCTAAAATTTCATAAATTACGTTTTTTTTTTTTTTAATTTTAAGAGTATTAACGATAATTTACATAAAATCCCCTTAAACAAGTATAACATATGCGATTTGAATTATCCATTTTCCAACGTTTTTAAGGGTTTTACAATATTTTTATGACAAATCCATCATCTTTTAGAAAAAAAAAAAAAGTTTTTACCTCCAAAAGTGAGTTTTTACGTAATTTTCTATGAATTTCTATGTTTTAATAAAAAAAACATGAAAAATATGCTATACCGTATTGTTTTTGTGTTTAAAGTTACATAATCTTCCCTATTTTAACTTTTTTTTTTGGTTTTAAACACAAGTTGAAGAAAATCCCTTTTTCATGTTAAAAAAAATGTAATACAAGCCATTTCAAGGTAAAAACTATATATTTCTTTTAAAAAAAGGATTTTTTTGTGTTTTTTTCTTTTCATTTCCATGATTTGATTGAAAATGAAAGAAAAAGCAAGAAATATATTAACTTTTTACTGGAATTCATTTTTTTTCTTTCAAAATTGCATAAATTATCCCTTTTCCAGCGTTTTTAAAAGAAATAACATCTTATCTAAGAAAGACCAACTTTTTTTAGTTCAGAAAGAAGGAGTATATGCCATTTCACGAAAAAAAAAATTCTGTTCACCAAAAAAGTGAATTTTTCGATGATTTTCTTATTTCATTGTTTTCGTCAAAAATAAACAAAAAACACCGAGTATTGTGACAATATACTTTTTTTTCTGAAAAAAAATATAAATGACCTGTTTTTTAACATTTTGAGGAGTATTAACGGGATTTTAAACAAAACCTTTTTTTTTTGAAAGTATAATATATGCAATTTGAATAAAGAAGAAAATTCTGCATAAAAAATGACTTTTTCCATGTTTTTTTCTTATTTTCATTTGTTGGTGGAATAAAACGAAAAAAATACATTTTTTTTCTCGACATTATTTTTTTCTCTAAAATTGCACAAATTACTTAATTTTAAGCTTTTTTCCTTCTTTTACGATAATATATTTTTTTCTCCAAAACTGCATAAATGACCCTTTTTTCAATGTTTTTCGGAGATTTACATTTTTTAAAGGAAAACCATCTCTTTTACGAAAAAATAAAAAGATTTTACACAAAAAGTCACTTTTTTATCATTTTCTGTTGATTTCAGTGTTTTGATTAAAAAAAGGAAAATAAACACTATATACATTTTAATTCTCTGAAATTGTACAAAGTACCCATTTTTAACGTTTTTGGACGTTTAAACACATTTTGTAGAAAAAAACTTTTTCATGTTACAATATAGTTTTTCTATCTAAAATTACATAAATTACGTTTTTTTTCAGTTTTTAAGAGTATTAACGGCAATTTACATAAAACCCCCTTTTACAAGTATAACATATGCGATTTGAAATTATCCATTTAAACGGTTTTACTGGTTTTACAATATTTTTATGACAAATCCATCATCCCCTTATAGAACAAGTATGTTTTTACCTCCAAAAGTAAGTTTTTAAATAATTTTCTATGAATTTCCATGTTTTAATTAAAAACATGAACAATATGCTAGAGCGTATTGTTTTTCTATTTAAAGTTACATAAACTACCCTATTTAAACCTTTTTATTGGTTTTAACAACAATTTGAAGAAAATCCCTTTTTTCAAGGAAAAAATATATATATTTCTTTTAAAAAAAGGAGTTTTTAGTGTTTTTTTCTTTTCATTTCCATTTTTTGATCGAAAATGATGGAAATAAGCAAGAAATATATTAACATTTTATTGCAATTCATTTTCTTCTCTCAAAATTCCATAAATTATCCCCTTTCCAGCGCTTTTAGGATAATTAACATCTTATCTAAGAAGGACCATCTTTTTTTTTAGTTCAGAAAAAAAAAAATATATGCAATTTAACGAAAAAAAACTTTGCTTTCAGCAAAAAAGTGAATTTTCCGATGATTTTCTGCTTATTTCATTGCTTTCGTCGAAAAATAAACAAAAAACACTGAATATTGTGACAACATACATTATTTTTCTGAAAAGAAATCATAAATTTCGTGTTTTTTAACGTTTTTAGGAGTATTAACGGCATTTTAAACATAACCCGCTTTTACATGTATAATATATGCAATTTGAATAAAAAAGAAAATTTTGCCTAAAAAGTGACTTTTTCAATGCTTTTTCTTATTTTCATTTGTTGGTGGAAGAAAACCAAAAAAATACATTCTTTTTCTCGACAATATTTTTTTTCTCTAAAATTGCACAAAGTACCCATTTTTATGCTTTTATCCTTATTTTACGATAACATATTTTTTTTTCTCCGAAACTGCATAAATGACCCTTTTTTCAATGTTTTTCGGAGATTTACAACTTTTAAAGGAAAGTCTTTTCTTTTACGAAAAAAAAAATATATTACACCAAAAGTCACTTTTTAATAATTTTCTATTGATTTCAATGCTTTGATTAAAAACAGGAAAATAAACACTATATACATTTTCTTTCTCCGAAACTGTACAAAGTACCCATTTTTAACCTTTTTGGACGTTTAGACACATTTTGTAGAAAACAACTTTTTCATGTAACACTATACTTCTTCTATCTAAAATTTCATAAATTACGTTTTTTTCATTTTTAAGGGTATTAACGATAATTTACATAAAATCCCTTTAAACAAGAATAACATATGCGATTTGAATTATCCATTTTCCAACGTTTTTCAGGGTTTTACAATTATTTTATGACAAATCCATCATCTTTTAGAAAAAAAGTATGTTTTTACCTCCAAAAGTGAGTTTTTACGTAATTTTCTTTGAATTTCTATGTTTTAATAAAAAACATGAAAAACATGCTATAGCGTATTGTTTTTGTGTTTAAAGTTACATAATCTTCCCTATTGAAACTTTTTTTATTGGTTTTAAACATAATTTGAAGAAAATCAATTTTTCATGTTACAAAAAATGTAATACAAGCTATTTCAAAGTAAAAACTATATATTTCTTTTAAAAAAAGGATTTTTTAGTGTTTTTTCTTTTTATTTTCATGATTTGATTGAAAATGAAAAAAAGCAAGAAATATATTAACTTTTTACTGCAATTCATTTTTTTCTTTCAAAATTGCATAAATTATCCCTTTTGCAGCGTTTTTAAAAGAATTAACATCTTATCTAAGAAAGACCACCTTTTTTTAGTTCAGAAAAAAGGAGTATATGCCATTTCACGAAAAAAAAAACTTCTATTCACCAAAAAAGTGAATTTTTCGATGATTTTCTCCTTATTTCATTGTTTTCGCCAAAAAATAAACAAAAAACACCGAGTATTGTGACAATATACTTTTTTTCTGAAAAAATTCATAAATGACCTGTTTTTCAACGTTTTGAGGAGTATTAACGGGATTTTAAACAAAACATTTTTTTTGAAAGTATAATATATGCAATTTGAATAAAGAAGAAAATTCTGCATAAAAAGTGATTTTTTCCATGTTTTTTTCTTATTTTCATTTGTTGGTGGAATGAAACCAAAAAAATACATTCTTTTTCTCGACATTATTTTTTTCTCTAAAATTGCACAAATTACCTATTTTTAAGCTTTTATCCTTCTTTTACGATATTTTTTTTTTCTCCAAAACTGCATAAATGACCCTTTTTTCAATGTTTTTCGGAGATTTACATTTTTTAAAGGAAAAGCATCTCTTTTACGAAAAAATAAAAAGATTTTATACAAAAAGTCACTTTTTTTTTATCATTTTCTATTGATTTCAGTGTTTTGATTAAAAAAGGAAAATAAACACTATATACATTTTATTTCTCTGAAACTGTACAAAGTACCCATATTTAACGTTTTTGGACGTTTAAACACATTTTGTAGGAAACAACTTTTTGAT